>CALNXK010000022.1:837500-900000 GCA_942486035.1 Porites lobata | reverse complement strand
TTTAAACACTTGTAACCCCTTCTTGCCGTTGAAGCACCGGAAATGAAATAATTAACGCTGTTTTTGATATGCTAGATGCAAGTAAACAATCTCTTTTTTTTATTTTCATTTTGTATAAAAAAATGTTTAATAAAGCTTAATTGCATTTGACTTAATTATTTTATCATTATTTTTTAAAGATACTAACATATCTATCTACGAGCTTTGGCCTTTAAGAAGTAATACTGGTCGTCAGTTCATTAGTATTGAAGTTGTAGGAAGAGCTCATATTGACAATCTTTGACTGAATTAGTTGACTAGTTGACTAGTTGACTCATGTTTAAGTAGAACAGCATTGAATTTTTAACGCCGGTCCTTGTAGATTAGTCTTAGCTTATTCCGCACACAAAGTAACAAGCTTCATTTTGCCTCTCGTGGCCCTAGATAACTCGAACACTCTCTTCTCCATGTTGCAATGAGTGTTTCATATTAGCGAATCAAGTCAAGCCGCGCTTATTCTCTACTCGCCCCATGTAAGGGAATCCAAAACAGTCTTGGACTCTGGCTTCCACACCCTGGATTCCGGATTCCAGGTACTGGATTCCAGTCTTTGTCTGTAGAAGTTGGATTCTGGATTCCAATCGTTAGTGGGATTCCGGATTCATTAAGCTGTTTTCCGGATTCCAAAACCCAGAATTCCGGATTCCTTGAGTTGTATTCCGGATTCCAAAACCCCGGATGGCGGATTCCACATTTCACAAGCAAAAATTTCCTGGATTTCGAATCCGGATTTTCTTACTAGGGGAGACTCTACGATTTTCTTAGCTTCGTCAGACTTAATCCAGCCATAAAACTTTTGACTTTTGATGAGCGGTTTTGGGCTTTTTGGCAGTACCCGTGCTCGAACTTGCGTAATATCAGCGCTCGACCATTACCCCCATAACAGTTTTGATGACGGGTTTCAGTTTAATCGTTCGTCTCGCGATAGTCACTTTGCTATTGACCGAGACATTTCAACCACTTACTGCTGGTTATCTAGCAATGGTGTCGATCGCGATTTACTGTGCGGAACTGTTAGTAAACGTAGCACCGTGGGTGCCTCAGTCTTTCGTCTGCGGTAAGTATAGAACTTATCGACTCATGGCAAGAAAACCGAATTTTAGTGTTTCAACCCCCCCCCGTCCCTGGCGGCATCGACTCGGCGCTACCCCTTTTTCAAACCAATCCCTTTTGACCTCTGGTACGAGACAAACACAAACGGTCCTGGTTAATTTGTTAGTGTTTATAAAGTATATTGCGCACGCATGAACAATCTATGTTGAGATTTCCTTTGTTTTTTACCCGGCCTACAGTCCACTTCTAGTTAGAACACTGAACTTAGGGTATACCGTAGATGTTTGTTAGTGTAGTACAAAGAGAGAGTACATAAAATGTTCAAGGTTACTACAATATACTGCGGCCTGGGGAAACCGGTATAAATGAAGTGTGAAATTCCCAGTTTTTTGCACAGATTCGGTCAGTGAAAGCAAGAGTTACAGAGGACACCAAACAGGGGCACCCAACGAGAATATAGTTCAAAACCACTTAAACATAGCATTGTCAAACGTATTTTAGTATTTAAACGGAACATATAAGTATATTTTTATCCCCTAAAAATTTTTCATCTGTTCGGATTTCCTAGCTGAAAGTCTAGTGATCCGAAAATTATAGGGATCAAAACTTAACTTTTCGAAAATTCCAGCCAGAGAAAAGGCTCCCGAAAATTCTAGGTGACCTTTTAAGGGTAAAAATCCGTTAAAAATAGACAATTATACCATTTTTTAGATGTTCGAAAATCCTCGGAGAGGCAAGCAACCAAGAAATTTTCTAACAAATGTTCCGAAAATTCTAGATCTCAAATCGTCTTCCGAACAGATATTTTCCGAAAATTGTCGTCGGGTGCCCCTGACCCAAAAGAAAGCTCGGTAAGTTAGAGTGCATAAGTTAATTTTATTCAATCAGCTTTTGAAAGAAATGGTGAATTCAGTTCGAAGTGGGAAATTAATATACAAATTAATTTATTAAATTGTCAGTACGACCCATCACCTAATATTACTAGTAACAGTACTTAGGGAAATCTATGGATTCCGCAATAGGGCCGTTTATACGAGAGAAAATAAACCACGGCTTACTCTGGCTGCGGCTTACACAAGACGCGAAAGGAACCATTTATACGAGTACGGCTTACATAAGACGCGAACTGCTCGTATAAATAGTTAACGGCTTAGTTCGCGCAAGACCGGTCCAATGATGACAAATTTTGTTTTGGTGCCCCCCCGCAATTTTCAACAATGAATCGAGCCAGCAAAAAGCGAAACGATTGGCTTTGGTCAGGAAAATTGCCATATTTTACACTGTCTTTTTCGTTTCAAATTAACATTTCGGTCAAGATTCGTGCTGAGCTGTTGCAAAACTTGTGCGGAAACCTCGACCAAAGGTTCGTCAGCGATCAATCGAGTGGTTTGAAAGAGAATTTTCAGCGATGGATGAAATGGAGTTTAGACGAAATTTACGGCTCTCTCGTACAGCAGTTCATTTTCCCGCCACTGTAGCGCGCGTCTCTCGGCCGCGAAAGCCTTGGATATAATTGAAAAAAAAGCATGCGCAGCAGTCGTTCACGGCTTCAGCAAGCCGCAGACAACGTCGGGGTGCATTTATACGAACACTTTCACGTCGACGATAAGCCGCCGCTTGAGCTAGCCGTGGGCTGAATAAGCCATGAGATTTTGTACCATTTATACGGGGTGCTCGGGTCTTGTGTTAATCGCAGCCAGAGTAGGCCGCGGCTTATGTTCTCTCGTATAAACGGCCCTAATTTTGAATACTTTTTGTCCCCGTAATTTCGAGAGTCAGTCTCGTGCATCGCTACTGAAAACGACAGAGATAGGAACAATTTATATGTTCACTACTGTCACAGCCATCATTACTTAAACGCCTAGGTGGTGAGTGTAAACAAGAATAACCGTTGGTTACAGCGACTGAAGTTTCGGCCGCCTGTGTGGTTGTCATCATGACCGGAGACAAAATGGCTTGGGTAACAAAACATTGCGGCCCAATAGATTGAATTTCTAAACGCGCGAGTGGTATTCTGCCTTCGGCACACCACAAACTGTTGGAACCAATCAATCCAACAAAGTATTTCATGTTGATAAACGCTTCTGACTGACCTAGCTCACTAAGAGTTTTCAGTTATGTTGTTTTGGAAGAAACTGACGGGTTTTGAGTTGCGCATGATGAAGACTGAGAAACTGGGCGCTTCAGTGCTCGCGGAAATAAGATGAAAGTCCAAGCAAAGGACACTAGTCAAACTGACCTCTAGTCAGAATGAAAATGTGTTTTATCCTCAGCTATTGTTTTTCATATACTATTAGCAAAATTAGCCGGCATGCAAGTGTCAGTTTTTAGAAGGCGGCCACGTTTACCAAGTTTTCCGATAACGTCACACGATTTTCCCCAAAATTACGTCAAATACTTTCATACAACTAACATCGGTCAAATGGCAGGAGAAACTCAGTAAAAAGAGCCCTTCTCCTTTGTGCATGTTGTGGTTCAATTTCATACTTGGTTTAAATTTTATTTTCTTTTGTTTTTGGGTATGGTAATGTATGATAATGATTTTGAAACAAAAGAAAATAAAAATTAAACCAAGGATAAATTTGAACCACAACATATACAACCCTTTCACTCAGTCTAAAGTAGAGTACCTTTACTAATAGCGGCGGTTGACTGGTATTAAAGCGTAATTTTTCAATGATTCAGTGATCGATTTAGATTACAACCATCAGTGCTCTGTTTTTGCCGCCAGTTAGAATATCGTTCAAATATCCAAACCTCAGGATCTTTCCAGTTTTGTATTTTTGGTCAACCTAAGCGTGTCATTCGTGCGTCACTGGTACAACGCATCTATTGTTACTCGTCAGTTTTAAGAATATCAGTAGTCGTTATCAGAAAAGGGAAAAAATATATATCAGCCTTTATATCACGAAAAGTTTGTTCGAGATTAAATTGTTTTAATAAAGAAGTTATTAAAGTTAGAATGTGTGGAATCTAGCCGTCGGGCATGCTACTTATTGATTCTTTGAAGACATCTCCATGTTAGAGTTTAAAATCAGTTCACCTGTATGATGTGACTTTTTATCTAAACCGGTATGAAGACCTCTCTTTGTCCCGATCATATTTACCCTTAAATAGACAGTTTTGAGGGTGAAGATCATCAGTTAAGTATGTTCGCCTCACTGTAACCAAAAGAAGTTGCCGTATCGGTGGTGGCACTGACGTGCCCCTAGGACGTAGATACCTGAAACGTCTGAGGAATTATGAAACGGGACTTCCTATGACGCTTAGGACTGAGAAAGCTTTGATTAATCATATGACTCAGTTAGAAACAACTCATTGAAAGGACACAAATTAGCAGGAATATATAATGTCTACATAGTCATATTCGTAAGTTTCAAATATAACATATACTATCATTTGAAGCCAAAAACTTCATCCCCAGACGCCAGGTAAAGCAGCACGTCTTTTAAAATGACTCAATTGCTTAAACGGAGGAGTCTTGTCGTCTTTTTTAGTGTTTCACACTTTTTTAAACACGATTTCCTGAAGGAAACAAGCAGTATTCGACTTTGTTGACGATGAAATGTTTTTTGAAAAATCAGTGGTCAATATTTTCTTAAAACCACAATTTATATGCATACAGAATGCTTTTTGAGGTTTCCGACCGGGGCGGGCAGAAACAATAAAGGAATTTTGACCAATTTTTTTCCGTTCCAGTTGATTTAGTCATATATAGATCGGTATGACAAGCAGTTTAATAGGACCTTTAATTCATCGCCGAAAAACTGACAGTTTATAATAAATCACTTAGTTTGTATGGCTCATGGATCATCTTTAGGGCAAAGCAGAAATACTTGGCCCATATAAGGTCTTTTAAAATGAAACTTCATTGAACTAAATGTTGAAGTTTCATTTTAAAACTGAAATTAACTTCAATATCTTAAAAAATGTTTGGGTATCAGCAATTACATTTTGCATGCCTGAATCTAGCAAACGCGGTTTAATCGTGGTTTATCTAACTCAAGGGATCAGAGTTATAATGCAATGGTTTTAACGTGAAAGTTGATTGTTTTCTAACAAATCCTATGTAAACAACTTTCTACAATTCAAGACAAAGACTATTAAAGTTTTCGTGACTTTGCTCTAAATGCGTGGATCAATAATAAGACGTAATTAATTTATTCGATTTGGAAGCACTCATCAATAACATAACGCCTTCCCGTTTACACTATTATGATACGAAACGTGCGGTAAAGTGTGGTTCAAATTTAGAAAACCAATACAACTTTTCTTTAACTATTCCGCATGCTAAGGTAGTTTAAATTCCTAATGGTTTTTCATTGAGTTTTAATTTGAAAAATTGATAAATTTAGAGGGCGATCAAGCTAAGATTAAGTGTCATTTAATTACGCTGGGCGGCCATTTCAATGACAAAAGACTTTGTCTGACCACGGAGCTGCTTAACGACTTTCATTAAAAGAGCCCTAAACCAACCATTAATTTTTCGTGTGTCAGTTCACTGCTGTGGGCCGCATAGATGCGTCATGGAATAAACAATTAAAGATACTTATAATCTCTTAAGAAGCCCACGTCAGTAAATAATTAGGACTTACACTCTGCAATGATGACGAGGCACGCGACGGGCTGAAACCTGCCTTTACTTAGTTAATGTTGGAACATCGTTACGGAAATAATTTTAAACATCAGGATCTCAAATAGGTAACAAGCCCATGAACTATTTTTTGCAACTTTCCCTAATTGTACAGCTGAGGATGTTACAAACATTAAAGTCAAGATGCCAAAATTGACAAGAAACTAAGAGGCCAAGTAAATGAGATTTTTCTAGTTAAATATCGAAAAGCGAACGAACAGTTCCACTTAGAGCTTTTGTTTTCAGCATTCAGAGCTGAATCACCCAATTAACTCATTCGAGGACTTGTGGTGTTAAATTGTGATATATCGTTATTTCACTGAACATTCCGTCAGTGTTAACGTACTTATTTTCGGCATAACCTTTCATCGGCACAAGTTTATCGATAGCACATAGGAATTTGAAACATTTTGAACATTTCGTTCAAGGAGAGAGAGCATCCTCGATTGCCATTTACTAGCTAATGGAGAGAGTATTGCAAATTTTGTTTTCAACCTTCATTCGTCATTCTCCAAGCTTTTTTGGTCTTTAACCTTCTGCGAAATGACTATAAATATTACATTTTAATTGCCCCATGTTCACATCTTCATCTTATCGCCAACACCTACCATTTATACTGACTCATTATGGTTTAAGAAAAGACGAGCGGGTTTCCCTTCTGGTAACTTACCGGCCATTTAAAGCCCAGTTATGCGTAACTGACATCTTGTGTAAAATAGTTAGTTAGTTTCAGGTGTGTTCCAGAAATATTAGAAACCGATAGTTAGTGGTAAAAAGATGTTATATTTGCGATGCCCAAAGCAACCAATAAGAGGTAAGGTCTCAGTAGCGGCTGATATGGTTTAACAAACGCGAAACTGAAAGTGTCAATAGAAATTAACTAACCATTGTTTCTCACTTAGTCTGCATTTTCTACATTTATGTTTCTACGTTTTTTTCAGTTTAATACTTTGTTGAACATACTATATATTACGTTGTTTCGGTTGCTCGGCCAGTCAATTCAGTAAGACAAGCCTGGACGAAAATTGATAAAAAATCTCTGCTATTGTAAGAATGGCTTGAACTTACTTACTACTAAACTAGTGTTCCAGTATTTTCTAATTTTCTCGTCAATTTGGTTTCATTTTCCAAATTTTTGTTAAATAATTGTTTGTTTCCTCGTCAATACTTGAACTAATATCATGAATACTGTATTACGGGCATTTCCTTGATACGGAAAAAATAGTATGTTTTCAACGTTCAGGAACATTTCTTATTTGAAACATCCCAGGATGGATTACACTCTACAAGCTATTTTCAATTGATATTTTCTCATCAGTAACTCAGAACCGTTTACGATAGCATTGCCGAGCAATTTGCTTTTCCCTATCTGGTCAATTTTCCGTTAATAAATTTTTATCACCCAACTGAGTTAAATTCCTTGACTGTATAAAAATAAAATATGTCAATTTTATATTCAATTTACATCCGTTGCAATAGAAATTACTTACTCATCGAAAAGTTTGAATTGAGATTCCTCCGTTGTTGCAGTGCAAAATAAACACTCAAAAAAATATTTGCGGTTAACGCCATCAATTTTGTTAATAGTTCGGTATCTTTTCTGTCAATTTTGGGTGATAATCGTTAAATTTTCTATCATTGGTCCGTATACAGTTTGGATGAAGAAACAGTTTACTTCTCTCCTGGTAAGTATAATGCAATTTAATTGTGTTAACAGTCATCCTACAAACGCAATTGAAAACAAAACTGTTTTCTTGTTTTGGGTACTAGTTTTTAGCTTTCTATTATTGGGTTAACTTCTCCTTAAAATGTGCGAAACTTCCTTTAGTCCGGGTTTACTTGTTGTAAGTCTTTGCATGACGAACACGCCTTTGGTTTTTACATTCCGGTATTCTGGGTCCTTTATAGGTTTTCTACTTTGGTTTATGTGGAATAGGCATGAAATCCTTGAACCCAGTAGAAAAACAGGAAATACTACTGTTTAATAACTCAATTTAAGAGATGTTAAATCCTGCAGTATTCTGTTTATTATACTATGCAAGATTTTATCATTAATCTGTGTATGAAGTCCTCAAGTCAGGGTGTGACCATGCAAATGGAAGTTACTGAGTAGAATTTTTCTGTGGAGCTGTTTATAATTCAGCCGGTTGACTCTAACTTGATTCCGTTAATATCGAAATCCTAGAGAAGCCACGCCCGAATGAACGCTGACTCGTTTCTCTATATTTAACTATGACAATGCAAAATGGTTCGCTGTAAATGTGGCACACAAAAAAATTCCCGAAATTCGACCATTATATAGAATAGATTAAACAGATGCTATTGAAAGCTCTTAGTTTGGCTCAGCATGCAGTATAAGATGGTATCGTTCATTACTTTCTTGTGGTATTGTCTGGTTTGCTACGCGAGGCTTAGTTCTAACCCATAGTATAAAACTACTGATAAGTAAAACTACTGCGGTGGTAGCTGCTGTTATTGCTACTACTACCGTCCTGCTTATTGCTGCTACCACTACAAGGAAGGGCTCGCGGCGTTGCACACTTTAGTATGCAACTCAAAGTGGTACCAAGTTTTGATTTTGTGGCTTAAAAAACCTTATGCTTGTTCCTCGGAAGGTGCTGGTAAGCTTCATCATAGAGGATTATCCGCTTCGATAAAAAATGAGGCGCGCATCATTGTAGAGTACTTTTCAATACTCTTTCAGTTTTCATAGCACTTTTCATATTAAAATGAGGGATTCAAACTCAGTTTTGTCTCATAGGAAACTGAAAAATGAATCTTATAACTTGTCAGCTCGTCCTACAAAACTGGCAACACCCAAACACTTGTACTCCAGTTAAAAACTTGAAGGTGACATGGCCATATAAGAAGGATCTGCTCAGTGGCAGGACAAGTGAAAGCTTGACGAGCGAAAATATTGAGTTATGTAACAAGTGCAACAATACTTGATTTTAACAGGAAAGGTACTTAAAAATTCTGAGTCTTTAGACCTGAGAGATGTCAGATACTCTTTACTTATTATCGACTGCAGCATCCTCTGCTTTGTAACTCTCTCAGTACCAGAGAGAGAATAGTAAGCTGAGGCCCTTACACCGGAAACTTGCTATAAGTATTTACGCAATTTTGGAATTATTTGGAAGTGACAGGGATGCCAAAAAATGAACTTACTTGGTTCGAAACTCGAGACGAGTTAAACTGAAAGTTGAAGGATAAGTAGAAAACAAGCCAGGTTGCTGGCGTGCAAATGCCAGTTTCATTCACCAGATTCACAACAAAAGAGGCATACTAAATGTAACTGAATGAATCTTTTCCAAGCGCTTTTGCACTGATAGAGAAAAGTGTTTTTCTGTTGATCGACAATCAGCAAATATTTGCTTTTGGTTGTGTGGGCTCTCAAGGATGATTTGTTTAGTTACGTTTAGTTTCTACTCATTTATGAAACATTTCTAAACTTGGGCAAAATTTAAGACTTATCCTTTTCTTATGCTGAAAAAGATGATCTCTAGATGATAAACACCCGCCACGACACTGTTTTTCCAATGTTCAAAACTTTTGTCTCAAAAGCACCCCAAATAGACAACTTTGTGTTGATATTGCGACTTACGTTTGTTTACCTCTGATCTATCTTTGAAATGTACTTACTATAAATCGAATGCGTGCCACGACAAAATTTGCCTTAGAAGAAACTGTTCCGAATTTTTTTTCTTTCAAATTATTCTCTACCCTCATTTAATAGAGTTCCTCGAAATGACTCATGTTGCGTTTTTGTGTTTTATTGTATTAACTTAATATTTTTTTAATGATCAAATCCTTCATGTATACCTAAATTCCGTTTTTGAGCCTAAACGACAACGACTTAAATGTGCAGTTTTCCAGGTTCGTTCTTATTAGCAATCAATAAAATTAAAATATTGTTTTGATCGTGCCACATAATTCTCTCTAAACCGAACGATAACCTTAAGCCCCAAACACAATACTGTAAATACAATACGCTGAGGCATCCATATATTACCTTCCTTTATATTGATGTTTGCCTTTAGTTCATTATTTATTACTCTTGGCCACTTAGTTTATGCTCCACCATGAGCTAAACGTCAAATATCAAGTACCATATTAAGTGATGTTGTTACTCTCGACACGATCACTATTTCAGTCCAGCCTTACATAACTCTGCAGCTCGAAAAAATAGCTCATTTTGACGTTTAAGACTTTACGTGAGGTGGGTAGTAAGTCAAGGAAACAGAACTGTTCTAGCGCGTTGATAAGGTCTTGACCACTCAGGAAACGCGTGAGTTGTGGGTAAGTAGTTTATGATGTTTGGTAAAAATTAGGCGCCATTCCGGATAGTTTCTTTTGTTTTACTATACAATAGTTTAAGTTTGCTCGCGGCAGTGGCTGTAATCCCCGTTAAGTAGAGATGCAATATTTTTCTCTCTAGGTGTAAGAATGTATTGACAAGATACAATAAACACAACTTCTAAAAAGAAGACCACATAAAAGGCTCCTTGAATTTTCAAAAAGCAGTAATGGTTTGTTCTTTTAAAAGACAAGGATTCGTGCGTGGCAATCTGCGTTCGAGCTTCAAGGACCTACACAACTGACGCAAACGAAACTTGGTTTTAAATAGTTTTTAAATAGGTCATTAACCAACTAAGGAATATGTGAAGTAAAACTGTACTATACTTCAGTTTCGACAAAGATAAACAACTAACTTGCCCAAGGCTATAATTAATTAGTTATCTTTGAAATATTCCAGTGGACTCCTTTATACGTATTCATTTAATTTGCAAAGCAATTGTTTGCTGCACATAACAGATTGTTCTTTAATTAGAAAGTTACGAATACATTAGTGCTTCTAAACACCTCCCAGAACAAAGAGCGAAAAGGGGCTTAGAAATTGTGCAATACTGCGAAGAATAACCCTTTTGTGCTTTCGCAGCTTGAAATTAAAAGTATGATAAACATTTCGCGGATATAATGAAAGCAGCAGTTAGTTCATGGTTTCCAGTGGGGCTATAGCGTGCTGCGATTTACTCACGTCCACAATCAACGAGACTGTTTCATTCCTCATGCAGGATACATGCCAATTTTAATCGCGCGACGTTTAACACTCATCACGTATTCTCGAGGCAAATTGGCTGCGACCGAAATTTAATTAATTTATTAACCCTATTGCCTTAGTGAAACAACAAGAGAGGTGTTAATATATCCATGGATACAGAGACAGTTTAATAATCTTCATTGAGCGTTAATTGTATTATGGAGTTCTTTTAATCACCACCCAGCGGTCAAAGACGACGGCTTTTGAGATTTTAAGTCCATAAATCTGGCCCAACGATCGCGGTATTCAAATTCCGGAGCCACGCACTTTCGCCATCATGGCGTCAATTTTACCTACGGCACTCATGAGCTATTAACATGTAATAAAAAGAATTAAGACAACGAGGCGATGACACAAATACATTTTATCAACTTCCTGGGAGGAATAGTGTTAAGAGGGGACCATGGGGGCGAGAGGAACAAACAAACTTAAGTATTATATTGTTAATATCGCCTTAATCACAACGCGCGCCCCTGATTGGCTGAGCGGAATAGCCTATTTATTTTGAGGCCTTTGTTTGAACAAATAAACACTGATTAAAACTATGACAGTCGGTCATTTTGATTAACTAACAAAGGACGAAGATTAGGGGCAAATATAAAATCTGCATTAATCTAAATTTTCTTTTCAAATAAAAATTGCTGAAGACGAGGCAAGTTCTTATCGAGGACAAACAGCAAAGCTGGTCTTCAGAGAGAGTAATTGTTGTGGATGTTAATGATGGAAGGAGTGCGACCAACCATGGTGTTTTCAGAGAAGAGGGAAAAAAGCGAAAGGCATGGAGCAGATCACTCGATAGAGTCTGCTTTGATTAACGCGTCGAGTAAAGGCTACACGATTGATATGATTCTAGGAACTCACGATCGAAAACCCAAGCAGGAAAGCAATTTTGAAGATGACGGCAAATTTTCTGGAAATCCAAGCGACGATGAAGGTACAGTAATTAAATAAACCATTAACTCGTTCGGTCTCAAAATTGATAGCACAATCTTATTAAAACATTCGATATAGTTTACTCAAGGAATTTCAATGCGTAATTCTACCTTTTTAAATGAACGCTCCGCAAATATAGCGAAGAGCTACAGATGAGGTGCTAATTTCGTGTTTAAACTTCGATTCCTTTATTTTTCTTTCATTAAACACAGGAAGAAATGTTTGCTTCTGTCTCTCGTTAGGCCTTTAAGTATCATTTTCGCGGTCAGACTTCTGCTAACTGTTAGGATAAAATATTTGTATAGTGAGTTTATTTGTGTTTCTCTCGCCCAATATGATTGTAAATTGACGCGCATGTGGCACTGCAATAAGCGCGACCTCTCGCATCTTGTAAACTAGGTCAAATACAGAGTAACTCGCTCGTCAGTTGCCCACTTAACTTTCATTATTTAACAGACGATTTAAGTATTGGCGACGAGAAAGGGTGCAAAGATGGGGAAGACATTGATGATAGCGATGGCAAACCTAGAAAAATGAGACGGAGTCGAACTACCTTTACAACCTATCAGCTGCATCAATTGGAGCGAGCGTTCGAGAAGACTCAATACCCAGACGTGTTCGCTAGGGAGGAGCTAGCTTTACGGCTAGATTTGAGTGAAGCAAGAGTACAAGTGAGTACATTTTCATATCATTCATCGGTGGTCATTTTTTGTATTTAAGGGTAGGTTAAAAATAGTTTTCAAGGTGAAGCCTGGAGTCAGTATTAATGGGCACAGACTACAGTCGGAACTTGGTTCGTGGGCAAGTGTTAATGCCCACATCAAATGCGAACACCATACAAATAGACCGCTCCACTGCCGGGCTCGAGATTCTCTCTTCTCTTCACCAACTGAGAAGTTCATTTCGTTCTCTCATCCGGTGAGTTGCTGGAATCGCGTGTTTAAGCAGACTGGAGGAAAAACGTAACTCCAGGCTGCGGAAATTATCTCTTGCCTTTTGCATCAGCATATAGAATGGTTGCGTGGCGCCCGAATCTTCATTTCCGAGAATGCAGTAATATTTAAACTTAGTTTGCGATTCAATAGTTGTGATACAGTCAGGGTTCCTTTGTTTTATCAATTATATTGGTGAAAACAAGCCAGTCGCATAACAGTTTCTTGCCTTTATCAATATTTTAGAGATTTGTAAAGTAATATTTTTTAATTAATTAAATAAGAAGTGTTTTTGATGTTTGCATTAGGTCTTTCGTTTGTTATATAAAAACGGGCGTGCGAATTGTCAAAACGAAAACTACCCTTTGACTTTCAGGGCTCATTCCTTATAAAGCCAGTGGTGAGAATAACTGGCGGGAGTGCTTTTTAGAGAGAGGAAATCAATTCTTTGAGTTGCTAGTATAAATAAGAAAAATTACCAGCTGAATAACTATTAATGGGGATCAAAAAAAAGTACACGCGGTGTTTGGTAACGCCCGAACTTGAGTGCCTGTCATTACAACTTGCCAACAAACGAAATATTTCAAGAAAGTGAAAAAATCGTTCTACACGACCCAAAAGTGATATAACTAGTCCGTTTCGGCTCAAAGTGGCGCTGTTTCAAAATGAACAAGACAACAGAATCTCACAAGCTTTTGTTGTGATACTTTTTATGTTGTGTAATTAAATCTCGGGAGGTTTTGTTAAATTTCAAAGATTTTAAAATTTACATTCAACTGTCGGCGTGTAAATGCGTAGCATTGATTTCTTTTAATAAATAAACTTCCTTTGAAACGCAGACTTCAAACTCAAGTCATTAATATACTGAAAGAAAATGTTTTACCGGATCTTAATGATGGAGTTTGGACGGCGGCGTTGCGTTTCTTTCGTAATATCATTTCGAATTCATATTTTGTGCTGACGAATTGCTATTAACCACTGTAAATTGCATTTTAAGTGAATATGTATACAAAGAAATCACAATTGAGGCAATTATTTCACCGTATTAATGGGTTATATTGAACAGCCTTGAAAACAAAGTGGATAATTAAACATGACGTCGATACTAGAATTGGCAATTAGCACAGGACCTTTTGAAAAGTCAGAAGATCTTTACTACTATTTCAATGGTGCAAGGCTTTCATAAATAACGCTTGCCCGAGGGGTTTAGGCTGGCAAATTGAAAAAGTTAATTAAGAATAACCTTTGCTTTGTAAGCTTTGCGATGTCTTCATGAGAAACAAGCGACATGTTAATAGTAATAATTATAACTATATTGAAAAGCTCAGATGAAACAAGAGAAGAAAACGCACATTACATAGATGCCGTGAGCAAGAATAAAAATCAGGAAAAACCTCATGCTATCCATTTCCTTTTCAGACACTCAACATCTGAAATTCTTTCGCGTGTATTTATAACTAAGCATGACTCGGTGCATTCTTTTTATTGAAGTTCCGTCGAGGTTCAATGAAATCGGTCAAGTACCATTATACAAGTGATCCATCTTATTTTTTTTTATATAAAAAACATTATTTGAGAGCGTCTTTCAGCTAAGACTGATTGATCAAGACAACGCAAAATATAAACACCTATAGTTTGGTTAACAAAGAGTGAAGAAGAAAGATGCATTGTTTAAATTTTGTGTTGTATAGATGAAGATGACGATGAAAAATAATGGCAAAATAGACGGTTTAAAGTTGATTTTTTGATAACGAAGTGATTTTATTTTTGAAGATACCTTTCGAAATTATCCTTTAAGTTTGTTAATTTTATATTTCATTTGCCATGAGCCAATTTCGTTCCTTGTTACTATTAATTACTTTTTTTACGATGGCAGCCAGTTACGTTCTAAAGTACACTTAGACATACAATCCGGTAAACTTCAGCCTATCAATAAACCTAATAAGTTTTGAAAATGACTCAATTTCTTTACGCTGTGCCATTGTGTTTCCCTTAAAATATATTTAGCGGGTCAGTTATGTTTGCTTCTCCCATCTTATTAACGAGATTCAGTAAACGGCTTACCAAAAGAGTTACTCGAGTTTGCGTGTCGTAGAAGGTTAATTTGTATGCAGAAATCACACGTATAGTCAGTTTGCCGGAAGGCAAAAATTAATCAGACAAAGTCCAACATCGTGCGTTTCATTCAATAGTTTAACGTTCTTTCGTAGAAATACTTAATGTATCACTTTCAAGCTAGAGTTTTCTCCGTTGATAAGACCACAGTGAATTAGTTGTGAAAACAATCTCGTTATCTCAACAGGCCACTCCTAGTTTAGACATAAAATAAAAACGACATGAAAACTATTATCAGGAAATGAAGTACTTAATGAAACTCCAAAATATTGATTCCACCTCAAGCTAAAAGCCCCATAGCATAAGTTAGAGATAAGACAGATAATTAGGTGGACCAAATTCATCTAATTATAGAGTTTATCGGCGAGATGATCTGATTTTCCGTTGTGCCTCTTTCATTTGTAACGCATTTTATTTTCTCTACTCGACTTGCCCCAAGTTTATTACTTGGCCTATTTAAGCGTTAATTAAGGTTTTTGCAAGTTGTGCCTCTTTTTTCAGCGAAAATCCAATGCGCTAAACTATAAAACTTTCACAAAAATGATGAAAGGATAAGTGAATTACGAATAAGATAAAAATCAATGGCAATACAGCTCATTCTCACCCATTTTACATTTCTCACAATCAAGCTTTCACGGCTGTGTATTTATCAACGCCATGAATCTTCCTCTGTATCAGACACGCGATAAAATTGTTTTATAATGTGTACTTATCAAAATCATTACAATATTTCAATTAGAGGTTTTTTCCACGTAGAGATATAATTGATACTTGGACGGAAGGAGGACTTCTTTTAACAATTGCAAGAATTTTCTGGTTGTTGTTTTTTACATATTCTAAACTGAAGAGTGAAATCTTCACCTTACCGGGAAAAATCACGTTAACACAACTTTTAACAAACTGTGGGAGAGGAGTATTAATAATAATTAAGTTTAGAATGTTACCATTCGATTTTTTCCCTTTTAAATTTCTTGCAATAGGGGATTTTAAAATGTTCCGCAAGTCACAGAGATCCTCAAAGAAAAAATCGTTTCTCGCATAATTTGTAAACTATAATAGATTCTGACCGCGCTGTTATGTTTTTGTAAGTTGTTAATTTTGTAATTGTTAAACAAGTTACTCAGAATCTTTTTTAAAAATAAAGCAGAATAAAGTATTTGACTACGTCATGTATGATGAAAAAAGGAAACACGTATGTCAACCTAAAGCTGTCTTCAGAAAGTTAGAAATCACAGTTGAATGCAATCTACAAGAAACAAGAGTACATCATTCAATTATAAAGTCCTTCATTACCAACGGCCAATTAATTATAACATAAAAACATCCAACGCGGCTATAACTTCTGATTTAATAGACAAAACATGATGAGACCGTACCTTCAAAAGAAATCACTAAACGAATACAGGCTTTTCCATGCTGCTATATAAATGCTTCTTCTTTATTCAAAATATAATTGGCTATTTTTAACTATCTCAATTTTGCTTTCACCGTAGTAAAGAGTAAAAGGGGTTTCTGATTAAGAGGTGAAAAGAGGGGGTAGTAAAGAGAGTGGACTTTTGCTGGTCCATATAACGTTTTCCTTTGCCACAAGACCGTGTAAATGGCGACATCGCGTTTACCTGTATTCTCTAAGACCTGTTTTAAATTAGTTTTGTTGGGTGTATTATTCGCGTGTTTTTATACATGTGGTTCCACCTCTACAATACACGTGCCGTAAGCATGGTTTTACCTAAACACGCGGCTTTGCGGTTCTTTGTCTTCTCTAAGCGACATATTTTTTTATATGCCGGATACCTGCACCATTCGCAAAGAAAAAGTAAAATGCGGTAACGATGATCGGATTAGTGTAACGATCTTTGAGTGGCCTTTCTTCAGATCAAGAACAGTTCATTTAATAGTACAAATGTCCGTCATCTCGAGCATCGCTTTCCAATCTCTATCCAGTTTCGATCCTAAACTGCAAGCGTTGCATACAATTACAGTAATTTGAAAAAAGTCCTTAATTCAAGCAACTTAATATACAGAATAAATCTTTAAAGTAAATAAAGTATAGGCATCAATTTCTTTATATTCACCTAATGGCACATGAAGCGTTTTTTATCCGTTAGAGCACATTCCTCTGCGGAATACCTTGAATTCGCAGCTACTTTAACATTTTAACAAAGAGTATAATAAGTATAATAGTTCTGAAAAGGCTTTGTTGAACAGCGTTAGAGCAAAAACGCGGCATGGGTTGTGTGTATTGTTTTCAGCAGCTGCTGAACACAAGCCTATAGTATTTACCATTGAGAGTGGCTTTAATGGCCTTAATGGCTATCATTTAAGGCTACCAGTTTAAAATGATTGCTGTTAATTGGTTGGATGACACTTTCCAACGCTTGGCTTTCGTTTGAAATTTGGTTTGGGCCTTTGTACGTAATTCGCGGCACTGGACATCTAGAGCAATCAGTGCTCTAAAAGGAACAACTAAGCTGGACCGAGGAGGGAAAATATAAAATGATTTAGGAGAAAAATGCCTACCACCCTTGAAAATGTTCATCTATTGCTGTCTCAAAAGGATTAGTAGCAATTACTGCGGCCCCAAAGTTTCTCTCAACCACTCACAATGCAATCCCCGTACTAAAAACAAAACAATGCGAGAAGTAACTAGGCCCTTCACGACACTAGCATTTATGACAGCTCGTTCGTTGCTGTGGTGGTTGTTGTTGTTGTTGTTGTTGTTGTTTGTGACGATGACGATGATGATGATGATGATTGATGATGATTTGCTGTGTGCTCAATGCTTTTTAAAGCAAACAAAACTGACGACAAAACAATAAAAACAATATAACTAATGATAACTTTTTGTATATCGTTCTTTTTCAGGTATGGTTCCAAAATAGGAGGGCTAAGTGGAGAAAGCGAGAAAAGTCCATCGGACGTGAAAGCCCGACATACCTTTACGGACCATCAAACGATTACAGAGCACTTCAAGATATGCCACACGTACATGCTGGCGCACATCCCTACCCCCCCGGAGTGGAAAGATGGCACCCACATGTGCCTGCTCTAAGCCTTTTGTCACCTTACGCAACTGCTCCAAATCCGTACGGTCCCCTAGGGGCCCACCTCAGTGTCGCTGGAATCTCACCGGCAGCAATGTACACGCACCATCTTTACAGACAGTACGCACGCCCAGCAATGACGCCATATCTGAAGAGCCCGCTCACTCCTTCGGACTCGCACGAATTTCGTCGGTCAAGTATTGAGAATTTAAGATACAAAGCGAAGCAACACAGTTCTTCTCACCCAATGGCGGATGCAAGCAAGACGGCTTAGCTCGCATTTAAAAACACCTTAGGTAGAAAGAACAAAATTAAATTTGTTGAATATTTTAACCTTGTTGGTGAAACAAAGGTTTCGTGTAAATTAGTTTAGAGCTCAGTACTCTAAGCTTGGTTTTCAGTGTGAAATTATTATTATTTTTGGTCAATGCCGTTTTTTGGTCAACATAATAGCAATTTTTAGGCATGTTTGTATTTTTTTCGGTCACTATCAACGCTTATTGTGCTTCTCGAAACATCAACTTGTCGGCCTGTAAGGTCATGATAATTACTCGACATACATTTGTACCCAGTCGTAATATCTCATCTCGAAAATAGAGAGAACAAGAGTTGAAATAAGTTTGTACATAGTAATAAGCCCGACAAATGCACCCTTCGTTAAGAGATGGTTGCTGTAATTTATTACTAAATGCGTGCTTTTTGTACCAATGAGGAATTGAAAATATATTTAACAGAAATATTTCTTATTTATAAACGTGGCCATATATGGCACGAGTTAGTAGCAACACTAGTGACAAATCGTATCTTAGACCCTGTTTACATGGAGTGGGGGACCCCGGTCTAGTGGGGTAAGTTTCTTTTGTTTTGTGTCCCCCAGAGCGTGAAAACAAAAGAAACCAACCCCACTAGACCGGGGTCCCCCACTCCATGTAAACAGGGTCTTAGATCCCTTACATTACCTGAGAGGTGAACGCAAGGAAAAGCAATTGTAGTGCTAGTAAATACCAACAGGGTATCAAACAATACCAATCTAAATTGTATTTGAATAAGCTTTGGAGCGCATTCAAACAAGGTTTAGAGATTTTCCGTGCTCATTCCCAAGGCTTCTTGTCACTTGGTCAGTGAAAGAAAGAGCTTTGGGGACGAGAATGCACGTTTTTCATCCCGTTTGACAAAACTACATTTTCCTTAATTTCGTTCAGTGCTAAAATAAATAAACCGACAGTAGTATTCAGCTTTGACCATTACCACTGACGTGGATAGTTTTCTTTTCTGGCGTCGAAAGACTGACTTGGGTGCAGTGTATTCAAGAAAAAGCGGATGTGAAAACCACAGTAGAAATTATGATTAGTTAAGGAAAGGAATTACAAATAAACCAGTTCAAAATCACGGTCATTGTTCTACTTCTCTATAGTAGCTACATTAAAAATAAAACATGCTGATACCTTACAAACAGTTTCAAAAGGTTTTCTATCTTGAAAAATAAGGGTGGGTACCCTGTCTTAATTCAGTCGGAGCTAAGTTTTGTCAGATATTTCGGAACCAGCCTCTTAAGTGTGATTGCCTTCAACAAGAGCACATATAAGAAAGCAATTTTCAATGCAAAGCAGTTCTTGTGGCCGTAATGTCGGTTCGGCGGATCGGATCAAGATGCACCTGATGTCTTGGTGTTATATAAGTCCAAACACTTCTTACGAAAGACTTAGTGTAAAACCAACATCAGCTCTAGCTTGACCCCTAAAACTCTCGAGCTAAACGCAACTGATGGTACAGTAATCAAATGTTGGCGACGACTGTATTCCAGCTCACTTACTAACGAACCTCCCCTAAGACTTTCGCTGAGAGTGTACCGTAACCCCTAACACTCACTTAGTTACAAACGACGGGAGCTCGTGGCAATGCCATATCGAGGGAAAATGGCCTGGGCGGGGTCCACTCAACATGATTTCCTTACTCCGTCTCTAGCGGAGGAAGAGGAGATGTATCACCTCAATTCCACAAGGATAGAGTCTACAAGCTACAGCTCAGAAGGGGAAAGGACACATTGCGGCAATCCTTTGAGTTTTTAAGTAATAAAGTAATATCGACCAACAGCGATTTTACGCACATGGAACTGCAGAAAGGAAACGTTTGTAATCTTATCAAGCACTGTTTAGGTTTCTCAAACGACTTTTTCGTCGGAGAATACTCTAGGAATCAAAGTAGGCGACGAAGACACCACGTTGTAAATCCTTAATGCCTGTAGCCGATCTCGATCGCTAATCGTTACTGCTCGAGTTCCAGATCTAAAGATCACTGTAAAGAAAGAGAGAAAAAACCCAGCGGATGATTTCTAAGAGAGTGCCGCGGGAAGATTGTCGAAAAATTGAGGAATACATTTGGGCGTGGTTATAGCTTTATTACGCTAAAAAATACCATTCTGAAAAAGACAGCCAAATGGTAATAATCAAATACTTTCTTTTCCTCTTTTATCCTGACACCTTTATTCCCCCTCCCTCCACAACCACCACAAACACCAACACGGATCGATTGATTTTTACAAAAGTTTATCAAAATGTCCGTTTAAAAGGTACGACGTTTCGAGGGTACTCCCTCTTTCTCAGTGGCGGTTTTAAAGCAACCAAATTTGCTTGGCTATGAGGCTACGAGCGTGGAGCTCCGCTACAACTGATGCGAAAACGAAGCTAATTAGTTGCCTTATTAGTAACTCTCACAGCTTCCCTCCACGTCTTGCACAACAGAAAGTTAAGCCGCCTTCTTGACTCGGACGACGGTCTGTTCAAGAAATGGAAGTAACCGGTACTCGAGCTACAATAGGCTCTCACGCTTAGAAGAATGCAAGTATAAGAAACATCAGACTGTTGTCAATCCTCAATGCAAAATCTACGCAATTTGGTTGGTTTAAACCACTGAGGAAGAAGGAGCACCCTCGAAACGTCTCGATTTTCGTACCTTTTCAACGCCCATTTTGATAAACTTTGTAAAAATCCATGGGCGGATCCAGGATTTTTTTTAGGGGGGTACGTCCTTTCTTCTTTACCAATAAACCACATAGTTTGTTTTTTTTTTTGCAGAATACCAGGGAAAACCGCAGGTCAAAAACTACCTGCACCCTTAATCCGCCCTGAATCACACGTTCGCCCTTCTTTCAGGGAGTTCCCCTGTCGGGAAAAAAGTACCTGTTTTACCCTATTTTTTACCATTTTGCAGTTTTACCAGGGGCACCCAACTACGGTTTCTTCCAAAGTACATTGAAAACGCTTTTTAGGCTGTCCAGAGTTATTTCAGATCTCTAGAAATGCATTTTAAGCGGCGCTATAAAATTTGTATCTGTTCGGTCATCCTAGCAAGCACTTCAGTATTATTATCTCAAAAATTTTAGATGCAATTTAAAGTTTTACGAAAGTGAGAATTTTTCTCATTCCCTTCTCCATCAAATTTTCGAATCCAAAAATTTTAGCTTTCCTTTTTCTATGAAAAATAGCTTAGCCTGGGGAGTAAAATGTGAACGATTAAACCTCAGAAGGGATTTATAAGATAAGTTTCGAAACTTGTACATGAATGGAATGGTCGTCTAGGACCGTTTTTAGAAAAAGAAAATTATAGGTAATATTTGCCCCTCCGAACAGGTATTTTACAGAAAACAGTCGTTGGGTGCCCCTGTTTTACACTGTAATCATAAAAACTAGACGTGTAAAACGCTCATGCACGCTCCTCTGCTTATCAAATCTATGGTTGCTGTGTCTTTCTGAGTCGTTTTTGACTCCCTATTTGCTAGTTTATCCTATCAGAGAAAATGGTCGCGCGTCGAGAACCCGATAAATGTAATTCATTGTTTAAAATACTCCAGTGTAAACTCGGAGCTCTACATAGTACAGTAAAAAATAAATACAAATATTAAAAATGTCCGGTATCTTGTTCAAAATATAAAAGACAAGATAAATGGTTAAAATGTTCTCAAACTATCAAATATCAATAATTTCACATGTAAAAATATCGTATTTTTACGTGTGTTCAGATACCACATTTCTCGGTGGTAGAAATCCTTGTAAAACACTGCAGTTTATATAATAAAATACAATATTCTATCGGTATTCATAAGCCCTTGGCGTTACTGCCAAAGGTCTCTTTGCTGCAGGGAAAGTGCGTGTACGGATAAATTGAAAGTAGGGTTGGACCCTTACTATTTCAGGAGAGTTTGAAAGGGGGTAGCTCGATAACACTTAACACTTCATTTTTTGACTCTGTAACATGAAACAGTTAAATTTTGGGCATTTTAAAACTAACAGTAAAGAATTCTTTGAAACAGTAATTTTTTTCCAGAAAGTAGCAAAAAAGGAAGGTTCCAAAAAGGCCAATATTATTTTGTTTAGTATATCAAGGAGTTTTTGGCCATTTTACGACAATTGTGGATTATTTCAGAAGATTTCCGACGGCTACCGACGATTCCCGAAGACTAACGAAGAGGTCCGACCATTGCCGAACATGTCTGAAGAACCCTCCAAACACTTAACGTTCAATAGTACTTGTGAATGACAAAATCACAGATTCGTATTAAACAAATTTGTTTTCCAGGAAATATTTCAAACGTAAGAAACGACAAAAATGAACTTTGAAATACTGCAAGGGTAACAAGTTTTCAAAAACCACAATTGCAATCCGCTTCAATCTTCGTCAAGTTTGTCCATCCGTACCTCCCTGTGTATCTGCTGTGTTATTTATACCTTCTTTAACCCTTTAAGCCCTAAGAGTGATGAGCATGAAATTTCTCCTTGTAATATCACTGCTTTGTAAACCAGAGTGGACATGAGAATTAAGGACATGATCACACTAGATGAATCTCATTGATACTTCAACAAATTCTCCCCAATACTTCTATTGAAAACGTATAGGGATAACTAATGAGAATTTGAATTTTGATGTTAGGGTTTAAAGGGTTAATTAAACATTTTGAGCGGTTATTTTTATGCTTTACCCAATTATGTGGCAGTTGACAAATTTCGCCCAAAGCTCCTTAAACTCACTCAAAGCACGATATACTTAGAGTTTTCTTTTTATTAAGACCTAGCGACAAGACATATTCTTATAATCCTTTCTCATTCTTTTATAGAACAACCATGCATAGGGGAAAAGAACCGGAGATGTCATCTTTTAATGACGGCAAAATAATTTCCGGTGTGCCGGTGCTTCGGTCGTATTGGTTGAGCGGCTCTCTTGCTGGATTGAATATCACGGATTTTTTTTATTTAGAACCGAATATCGCTCGTCACGATTTACACAGCGCTATGTGCTAACCTTCAACTGATTAAATAAGCGGTTGAAATAGATCCAGACCATTTTTTTACAACTTCACCTCCACATCAAAAACATTCTCTCGCTATTACAGCCCTGCACCAGATGTAACTTTGCCTGGGCCAAACCTAATTGGTTTGTTTTCTTTTGTTTTTTTGCGTGAGACTGTGTTTTTAATCAGAAAAGGTATGATTACATATAGTGCCTTTTTTTAACAATTAGCACCCCCAAAATATAATTGGAGAAGTTTTAAACAGTCATAAGTAGGTTGAGTAATAGTCTTGGTGACTGGGAGGATAATTTACATAACAATCCTTAAGTGTATTTTAAACACATATTAAAAACACAAGAGAGACATGTCACGCGAAATTTTATAAGTTTTCCAAGCCACACATACAGTTTTGGCAGTTAGAATAGATTGACAATAGTTAAAGTCCCCGGTATAATTTTCATTAGGATAACTATGGTTTTTCGTTGAAAGTTACTAAAGAAACCGGCAATAACCTACTGGCATACTTGTAGCACACTATAAAGTCGTTAAATAAAAGATATCTAAAAATAATGAGTCTTATAGTGGTCTTATTAACCTATTTTCTACTTGAAATAACCACTTAACTACTGCTTGACGTATGTCAATGACATGCCTCCCCTGCGCGGCAGTCTTTTAAGATCAGTCTAAAAATAATAAGTCAAATAAAACACTTATTAACCTTTCTGCTTCTTAAACTAACGAGCAAACTGTGACGTTTTATTTACTTAATGGGATGTTCATTCTTGCCCCACGCAGTTCGTTCTACGATATCTAAAAATGATGAGTCAGATACTTTGCTTATTAACTAGTATTTGCTTCTCGAACTAATGACGCCTCCCCGGCGACCGTGCAGTTATAATATTTATTACCCGAGGCAAAGAGCCTTTTGGCTTACTTTGAACGGTAATCATAGTCCAATATAACTTGGTTATCATGGGCATTTTATTGGCGACAATATTAGCAACACGACAGTCACGGAAAAAATATTCCTCTTGCGTAAAAGTATGCCGAAGCGTTTAACTACATTTTAAATTGTTTAATTTTTCGCTTATTTTCTAGAATCGAGCTCTCTTTTTAACGAAATTGTGTTTGATATGCTTACTGTTTCTACTGCTTTACGTATATTTTACCGATTTGTTGATTAAGGATTGTCTTCCTCATTGGTTCCACTCTCACCTAGCATTGGCATTCAGTCTTGACTTTTACTTTCCAACTCTTATCAACAATTCAGGCAAGAGAAGACAAACTGCCCTAAAACTGGCCCAGTATCCAACGGATAAAAAGAAAATAGTAAGGCATTCAGTAATTTTTTACATTCAGTTTGGGAACTAAAAAATGCCTCACACTGAAGAAGGCCGTTATCTGAATAATGTGTTTGCGCGAATATCACGTGAGGAGCAGGGCAAGGAATGTTTTGGTACATCTGACCACACAGCAGAGGTGAACGGCCAAGTTATTTTGAATCTAAAATCCGATCTAAAATATCGGGTGTACAAATGAAAACGTAAATAACATTCCGCTTCGTATTACAACTGACAGTTCACATGCAATAGAGGTGTTAGCGGTATCTATTTGAAAAATGAAAGAGTATATATGGATATTTATACCATAAAAACTGTATAAATAATGATAGCAAAAGCCCAAAAGATCTAAAAGTCTGAAATATATCAGGTGGTTCATACAAATTACATGTAAAAAATAAACGCGACGTACAGTACAATACAGCAATTTAGGCACTCTCACGCGCGTCTTTTTAGGGCCTGATTACAAGGAGAGAGGGTTACCCTTGTGCTAGGGTTACCCTAGCAAGCGGGTTAAAGTTAGCCTGGTTTACAAGTAATTTTTACAGGTAGGGTTTACCCTATCACCCAGGTCAACTTTACCAGCTTTGCTGACGTGTTTCGTTATGCGTGACATTCTTTGTTATTGGTCTAAAATTTGAAATAATCTTGAAGTTTTCTAGGGAAAACACGTTACATTCACGAAGAAAAGGGAAAATATTATCATCGTAGACAGAAAATAACTTTTTATCATTTTTCAGATGATTATAATTAAGCTCAGAAATTGGATAAATACCGCTCAAATTGGCACGATTACTAGTCACGCATGACGGCGGAAAGTTGACCCGGGTAGTCGAGTTATCCCTAGTAGTGCGTTTACAAGGCAGGTAGGATAACCCTCTTTCTAGGGTGACCCTAGCACTCAGGTAGGGTTATCCTAGCGCTAGGGTAACCATACCTGCCTTGTAAACACGTCGTGTGAAAAACGAAGAAATATGCGACTGCTAAGGTAACCCTCTGGGTAACCCTGGTGAGGGTTACCCCAGCAAGAGGCCTCTTGCTAGGGTAACCCTCACCAGGGTAAACAGGGCCATGTCCTTTTAGGTAGTCAAGGTGCAAGCTTAGCCCCTTCTCTTCACGAAATATATTTCTTTCTTTAACATCACTAACTGAGGCCACATTTCACCTGATTGTCGCTTTAAAAACTCTATAGAAAAGAAAAATTCGCGACCTTTCGTAGATAGGAGCCGTTAATGATAGCAAACAAAGTGCTCTCACTTAGCAGTTAGAATGTTTTGTACTCTCAGTACAAATGAGAGTGACATTTAAAATGCGTTTCAAGCGAAAAACAAAAAAGCATTTGACGTTTTTCAAAGATACTACTTGACAAGAGAAAACTAGAAATGTTAACGAACTATTCTAGTAGGGTTACTAAAAGCTAACGCCTGTTTCGTAGAAATTAAACAGACAGTAGAGAGCTTTCAGGATGTTTCTAGTTTCAAATATTTCAGACTTTCAGACCTCTTGGGCTCTTGCTATTATTATTTATGCAGTTTTTATGGTATAAATATCTATATATAATCTTTCATTTTTCAAATAGATAACCACTAAACACCTATATTGTGAACTGACAATTGTAATGCGAAGCGGAATGTAATTTATGTTTTCATTTGTATACCCGGTACACTGCTATCTTCAGTTGTAAAATAACGTTAATTTGCAAAGATTTCACACATTGCTTTTTCCAGTTTATCTAGAAATTTTTAATTGTTAGCTTCACACTACAGCTTTAAGTATAATCTAAGTGTACTTGGAACCTACTTTGAGTGTGAAGGGGTAAAATGTACCTCCGTCATCTTTACTTGGTGACCATGGAAACGTTCGTGGTTCAAAGAAGCCGAAGTTCGCCGCCAAGTATGGACAACACAACACTTGAGAACACACTTGACCAATAAGAAAAGGAAGCCATGTCACGATGTGCACGTGCAGCGGTTCAAAGATTCTAATGAACGGAGAAATTGACAACTTTTCCTTCAAGTGATATACTTTGTCAACAATTGTGAAGCCATGTTTTCTACAGAGCAACTTAAGATTTCCAAGCGCACTTGAATCAAGTGCTTACTTGAAACAAACTTACTAGCTTCTAGTGTGAAGCCAAGTAATATGTTCAGATTTTTTGAAATCTAAAATGAAGTCAAGAATGCGAAATCGCGAAATTTAATGCCCCTTTTTCATATTTGGCTGTTGAAATCGCGAAAATAAAACCTCTCGAAATACTATCTCACCAAAATCGCGAAATTAATAAGGTACAAACGTTTTAATCTCTCTCAAAGACTCACTTATATATTCAAAAAATAACACTGAGGAATCAAATGGTTTCGTAACTGCATTGCTTTATTTTTGAAATTTTATTTAAACTCAGTTAACCGGTGAATACATTTGTTAAGATTTTAACACGTTAGTTGTTTTACGATAATTTGCACTTCAATCTCCCTTTACATAATAATCACCAATTAAGCACAATAAATACAAAAACTTAACGTCTTCGCATTAACGTTAAATTTTTTTCAAATATCTGAAGGAACACTAGCCGTCCTAATCCAGCATAAATGGAAATTCCAGTAACGTGCAAACTGTTAACTAGAAACGGCTTGTTTAGAATGGACGTTTATGTCAACACAGCTCTTTAAATATATTGAGACATTATCAAACTCATTCATCGCATAAGTAAATACAGTTGGATCGACGAACAAGACTAAGTTGAGTCTGACTTTTGCCAAGGGTAATCCAATTCACCCCAAGAAGTCTAAGATCAGGTCTAAGATTAATTTTTCATATGCCAGTTCAGTTCTTGCATTTTTTCAAGCCAGCAATAAAAATATATATATAGATATACAATTCTATATTTAAACAACTTAGGGATGTCATTAAAATGGGATTGTGTGCTTGTGCTTTCTGTCTCCATGGTAATTGTAATTCGGTTTGTCAGTGTATTCTACTTAAAGTTTTCAATTTATCATTTCTTCCGCTGATTACTTTTTATCAGTTAATCGTAGTATGCAAAGAAAGAAGTGGTTTCAATTCCCGCCAGAATTACGAAAATGCGTCGATCACTGACGGCTCTGTCTGAAATATTGAACTTTTAGTTGAGCCATAGTCCAAGATTGAGGAAATTTATCGAAATGTTTTTATTTAACAAAACAACTTTCTTTAGCAGTGATTATTTGACGTTATAGCTGCGCGCGAAAACGACGTACTCAAAACATGTGCTCTTGACTAGAAAATTAACTTTTACACCTTCATTTATTGTTTTCCAACGCAAAAAGGTCACTGAGAAAGCCTTTCTGTAACTAAGTTACTTCACTCTAATGCAATTTTTTTTGGGTCTTTATTACAATTTAGGCCGAGGACAAAAGGATGTTTAAGATTTTCCTTGCCAATTTGGTAGGTAATTTTTGTTATAGTACTATACTATATAGGGATATAAAAACATCCATCAAATAAGGAAGTAACAGGATGAAGTATAAATGGCAAATATATATTTGAATTGATTTATACTGAAGGAGAATGATGACTCATCACTGTTTAACGACCAAGAAAAGGTATCTAACACCCAAAAAACCTTTTTATTAGACCGTGAAATAGCGCCTTGAAGGAAACTATTTACTCTCATGAGAAAAAAAGGCCGGCCAGAAATAAAGGAGAAACGTCCCTTTCAGACAACAGACAGGCACAGCCGGCGATGGTCTTTTAGCGGCGTTTCAAGCTACTTCAGTTAACGTTCTTAAACAGAATACTTAATCATAAAAACCGCACATGAAACAAATAACCAAAAGAAAAGCCCTAACAGGAAGCGTTGGCAAGTGGAGCCGCATCAGTCATAACGCGGTCATACCGCCTGTGCGCTCCAACATTTGGCCACAAAATTTGAAACCGTGGACAAAATCCGAAATACCATTGCGGTAAATTCTCTTACGCAGTTCTCTTGCACGATACTTTTTTTTCCTCAGTATTTTAAAGCATGAAAACGTCAGTGTACGTGGGCCGGCACTCTTGGACACAGTACGTCAACTGCAATGACGAAAATGCACACCCTTCCTCGCCTTTTTAAATGGTGGTCAAAAGGCTGGTTGCAACATGTTTGATTTCCCCCGCAATTCCCGCCTTGATATTATTCAGTGACGTCTTTTCATTTGTTTGGTTTAACGGGACGTTTCAATATCAATGATGGTGCGTTAATGGACAATTCCAGTAAATCATGTGTTGTCTCTTAGAAACAAGCAATTCACTCGAAAACGAGACTGAAAAAGGGTTTAGAGAAGTCATAAACTAAAAAAACTTATGTCTTTAATAACCTCTCTGTTACTGTTGCCTAAAACACAAAGTACAGAGCTTTTTATTCTTTCAATTTACACCAGATACACTAAACTATGCCTAAATAAACATTTGCAACAACTATTCTAAAACACAGCAGTGCCTTCTACAGGCGTATACAACAGAGGGAACAAGTACGACTGACCTAAAATCCCACAAAACGTACGAACCGCGAGTAATTATTACTTCCCAACTTACAACTGCAACAGCTGATTCAAGTGAAACGATATGAATATAAATTAAATAAGCTCTTAAATATATAGTACAAATTAATGATTTATTTAGTCTGTAAGTCACTGGAGACGATACCAAAGGAAAACGCGAATTAGATTGTGACCTTTTTTTCCTGTTTCGCCCATACCTTCGTTATTTCGGCCTTGAAAAGCTATCAAATAAATATTTCGCGCTTAGTCATAGTCAAACTTTTCATGCGATTTGCTTTTTCTCCATCATGCCAGTTAAATGTGTCATAAATGAATAATTCGATTGATATTGGGTGCAAATAGGTTTGTGGGTGAAAATGCCGACCAGTTATTGAACTTTTCAGACATGCTATATCATTAATAATTGCCATTTTTCAAAAACGGAACTGATTTATGACAAAAGAATGAACGAACCTCGCTTCATCGGAAGTAAAGTTTTGCAATTATCTGTCCGAAAAAATTTTTGGAGGTCTTCATGTTTATTCTTGGACAACATTGCATTCAAGAATTTTAAACCCGTAGCGTAATATTCAAAAACAATTTTGCTAAAATTCTTGTTGCTGAATTAAACTAAATAGTTTCCTGTCTAATATTTTAGTTGCGCGTGGTCGCAACTTCGTCGAAAGTGTATGAGTAAAATTCTCGCTCTTCATTACATTCCTCTTTTGAAAACTCTCTTAACGTGCAATTTTGTAGCTGAAATCATTAACATTTTACCAGTCTAATAAAAGAGTAGCACAAACAAGCAGCACTTTTAAAAGTTCCTGTTTGTTTGTTTGTTCTTTCTACAGATATTTGGGTAAGTTCTATTTATACATTTTTGTTTAATTCTTGTAGTTTACTACCCAGATAGGGTGGAAATGATTTAATTCTGTTCTTGAGAGTGTCATTGTGTAGCTGCGGACAACTCACACCACTCTTTGATGCTAGAGTTTTCCATATGTTCTTTGGCTTTCATTCTCAAAGCCGCAATACTCGTTGTTCTCTCGTCTCTTGGTCCCTGGGACATTCCAGCCATGCACCCAACACCCGATAAATACGACGAGAATGGTACATAACCAGCAGGGGAATACGACCCAGGATAACATCCCATTGTCGGGGATGACGGCAAGTTACAAGTAGTTGGAGGGTATAACGTTCCGCCAAAGGCTGGGGAATACGTTAAGGAACTTTTCCATGGGTCCGGAAATGGTAAACTACTGAAATTAGCACGAGGTAGAGTCGGTGATGGAAGGTTTTCAAGGGAGGCCATCTCCATTTTCTCTTGTCGTCGCCACTTAGCTCTTCGGTTTTGAAACCAGACCTGAGAAATAATGTGGGCATCACATAAATTGAAGGAAAAAAATTACAGTCACAGACAAAAAACAAATGGAAAGAAGTACGTTTCAAGCACTATTCCAATATCTTCACAGTAACTCAGTAAAAGCGAAGAGGAAAACTGAGAGATTAAACAAAATCTCATCCAATAATACAATGGAATCTTGAAAGTTTTAAAGTGAAGCATTAATCCTGGAGTAAAGGGGACGTTATCATCTATAAACATAGCTTACAAAACTATAAAGGAAGCGCATGTTCTAAGATATAGATTTAACACAAGTACACATAGCTTTCTAACCATTAGTTTACCGTTCGCGAATGTGTATAACAGATAAAAAAGACAACAAAACAATGAACACTAGACTCTTGTCGGTTGTTCAACAGATAAAAGTGATCACTTGTATTCTACGTAGGCATATAAATTAAGAACTTAACCGGTTTTGTTATCAAAAAAATCGTAATATGGAGTATAATCAATACGAACGCTGTGAGGCGACAATTACTTGAATCTTTAAAAGCGTCGGAAAAGAGCTGTCTTTAAGTGTCTTCTTTTATCAGTTTTAAATATTTTTTGCACTTTACATGAAGATTTCCTAAATTATACTGGAGATAAAGAGAGCTTTGAAGAGAAAATGAATCACTTTGTTCCTTGACTTCCGAGTTGCCTGCAAACTTCTTCCAATTATGAGTAAGATAAGGTTTAAATTGAAAATTTACAGGAAATAAAACAAATGCAACAAAGAAACAACCAGGATAAAGAAAAGAAATTAACCTTACAAAGTAACTTCGATTAAAATGAACTTCATGTTTTGCTGGGCTCACAGGCGCTTTGGCGACACACGTATTTCACTCACGGCGTGAAAATGAATTTTACTGGACCTTCGTAACTGATAATAATGCGTCCTAATTAAGGCAAATCACACTTTTACAATGAAACGGGAAAAATATACATTAAATAACGGATTTCCAGTCTTCGATTTTTCGTGAAATGATTAATGCGCCACTAAGTACCGCTACTTTTCCCCATCGTTTTTTAACGATTCTCGAGAAAGCTCTTGGTACCCGAGCCATTTACAGTGATTTTCAGGAGGAAAAAAACTCGAAAAAACGTTATAAACATGGCTCGTCGAAATGGTGGGATCCGAATGGCACTTTAATTAGACTTAATTCTGTCTTGGACACCTTCTGCAAACACTTTTTCTTGAGACGGGCATAGAATATGGATTTCACACGCTGCCCGTTGTTCTATTGGATCTACTATTGTCACAATAACTATAGAGAGTTATTATGGAGAACTAAGCACCCGCAATACGTTTGACACACTAATGGGTTTTTACAAGAGAGGTACGGCAAAACGAGAAAACAAAACAGAACCTACAGAGAGCGAAGTTAGATTGTCTGCTTACTATGTTTGCGATTTAATGATTAAAAATGCAACGAACGGTTTCTTTTTTCGGCTCAGCCTCGCCTGTTTCTAATGATTATGACATTAAGGATCTAAAAGTAAACTTTATCGCCAAAGTGTTCTTTAACTCTAACTCTGAATCAAAGGTTATTTTTATTATAATCAGTTTCCTGTCCATTATGAGGCTGTTTTTTCCGTTAATGTTCTTTTAATAATGATTAGGTCTTTTCGAGATAACCTTATCAAACCATGACGTTTAACTACACACACGCTTGTAACGGTAGCTAAACTTGTCCCTCCCCCCACTTGCCTAAGAAAATAAAATAGGTAAATAGATAAAATTAAAATGATTCGCTTCGCGTATCAGTCAAGGCCCTAGTCGGTACGGAACCGGTGGTAACAATGATAAACCAGCGTCATCATCATTTTAACAACTAGAAAGCTAACAAAGCGCTAGTGATATTATGTTCTCCTGATGAAATTTATTTACAAAGCTAGATAATAGAAAAAGTACACAAATTAAGATCGTTTGTACCTGTACTCGAACTTCGGGAAGGTCAATTTTTAGTGCCAATTCCTCCCTTGTGTACACATCTGGGTAATGCGATTTTTCGAACGCACGTTCAAGTTCGTGGAGTTGAAAGGTCGTGAAAGTAGTTCGGTTTCGTCTATGCTTCTTCTTCCCTGGTGAACCGTCGTTACAGTCATCTGCCCAACACAAAAGAAAAGAAGTTGTTTAGGTTTTCTTAGGAAGGGAAGTACGTTGTTTAGACAAATTGACAAAGTTTCCAAAAGTGGTCACTTCACTTGGACATTATAAAAGCTCAAGCAGGCCTACCTTGTGGTTCGCTGTTTGAGTCCTCGTAATCCGAGTCGCGATCGCTGTGGCTCCCTTTAGAACTCGTAGGTGAGTTGCACTTTCCCTCAGCCTTTCGCTTCAAATTGGAACTTAGGAATTGGCAGACATCGTCAATGTTTTCGCTGTCTGTCTCGGTGCTTTTCAAATCGATCTTGTGCGGCGCTGTAGAATCTTTCCCGATATGAGAACTCATCTTGGTCATAACTATCAGAAGGTCCGCGACGAAGCACCAGCTAATCTATCGTCCCGCAATCTATTAACAAAATACTTGGTCCGCTCGTGCTAACAGTGAATTAATAATACTAGGCGGGTGAAATAATGCTTAAGATATCTAGATAACAAAGAGACGTCCAATCACGATACAGAACTCAATATTTTCTATGTTCTGATATTGTATTGAAATTGCCTGCTTGTTTGTTAGTCGTGACAGAGCGGTGATTACTTAAGAAAGGCTAATCGCTAATGAACGCAACCAGGGGAGTGTGAGAAGAACACATTAGTGAAAAGAAAGAGGTGCTTATTTTGATTGACAATAAATAATCACGATGCTTTCATTTCGTATTCAACTGTTTCTATGTTAGATGGAACGTAGCAGTGACTAAAGGCGTTAGCAAAATGGACAGAAAAGAAATTAAATTATAATAAATGTCATATACTTTTAAGAGAAGCTTTGGCATGTACTCTGCCTTATTCATGTCGACGATTATAAATTGTAATATCTGAGAGATGTTCAGGCCGGTACGTTCCTCTTCTTCTTTTTTTATTATTTCATTCAGCACAGACCTAGTGATTCCGCCCCACCAAGCAAACCAAGGAAGCGCGGTTTGTAAGCTCAATATTGGTTTTCAAACATTTAAAGAAACTGAATAATTAAGTGCATGAGTTTTGCTTGCGTGTGATCAGTGTTTGCTGTTTAAGTGATTTACTTTAATCACAGGACTATAAACATACTACAAAGGGATATTGGACGGAAAAGGTGTTCGGCGCGCACGACATAAAGAAATATCCACCTATTCATTGAATGATCTGAGAATGACCAACCTTGCTTGTAGGTTAAGACGGTAAGACATACGGTTTTTACTTACGCGCAAGTCATCGGAATTAGCTTAAACTTAGCCTAATGTGCTTGTAATTAATGGTTATTAACTGCAAGACGTGGTAATCCTCTGATAGTAATAAAGTTGAAATCGTTAAGTAAAGTTAACGGTCTCGAAGGAAATCGGTCGTCAAGTGAACTGCGCACGTTCAGAATCTGGATGGCACGTGTAAAATAAGTGAAAAATCTAATAAATCTCGGCTTACTTTTCAATTGGTGAATTAAAGCAGAAATTCCCTAAAAGCCGCGAAGGTCTTTGATCTTTTGAATGAACTGACGACAGCGTTTTCACTGTTCGACTTGCTCTCATTTTCCTCCCACCGATTTCCGAGAGCGGAACAGCGCGTCTGTTTATCAAGATCTTGGATAAACTGTACCGAAATAATGATCAAGAAATACAATCCAACAACATAATCATACATTTCTATGATAACCAGTTCTTTTTCAGGTCGTACAATCTCTTTTTCCAATCTCTTTTCTAGCATTGCCTTATAAATTGAGCGCGTGCTATTTATTGCCAAGGCGCAAATGCAATTTATTTTCCTATTAAATTGGAAAATCGACCCATTGTCTTTATCATTGTGTTCCCTACCTTTTTCATTAACAGATAGTTTAAAGAATGAGGGTGTAGCTATAGTAGCGGCCTTTAGAGTTGAAGGAAATTAAAATCAATTTTAATTAAGGTTCTTGTTAAAGTCTTTATTCATTTGACAGTTCTGGGACACTGACTAGGTAGGACTGCTTTGCCGCCAAAGGTAATAAAATTAAATAAAAAAGGGGGCTTGATGAAATCTCTAGCTTCTTTCGAAACGATTGTGATTGGATTTGCAATTTGACTGGAGCTTTGAACTTTGAGTAAGAGGGGTTTGTTTGGATGAAGAGATTTGAAAAATAAACAAGCTTTTTGAATTGCAATTTCGAGCGCCTCATGAACGTGTTTTGAAAAGCGATATATTGCGTGGATTTTGTTACGCTCGTGTTTCGTTAGATTGGCTTTTAAAACCGACCGACCCGCTAACTCATGCGGGAGACCCCTCAGTCTAACGTGATGAAGCTATATTTAACAAAGAGAAACTTCCAGCCTAAATATGTGTGTTGGTGAATCATCATGAATCATGATCCGTTTTACCAAAAAGGGAATTTTTTGGTCTATTTTTTCCAAATTTCTTTTCTACTCACGTCAAGCTATTTTAACAACGGAAAGTGAGCGTTAAGGAAATTGTCGATGCGTTTTAGGAGCAACATTATATGTATATTTAGCTACAGGGATTCAGTCCATTCCTCTAAGAAAATTGGCAAAAATATCTCTCGGGATTGACGTTAAGCCTTTACACAAAGCCAGTAATCTTCGGGTCATCAAGCTTTATTTAAGATCGGTCTCCATATAGTAATTACATGCTGGCTGCCCATTTGGCCTTACTACGCGTTGAGTCTTTGGCAAACCGCGGGGTCCTCAATCAAATCATAGCCCGCGGGCATGATTCCACCCCCGAATTAAGTTGTGATCATATCACAAGCTGCTTATTAATGAAAAGAACATAAATAGTCACTCTACTATATCATAAATAACAATAAAATTATGCATTGTGTTGTACCAATCCTAACGAGTCTTCGGCTACTTTACAATTATTATTATTATTACGAAATTACGTAAATGCAAGAAGATGCTCCTTTTGTCGTTGTTTTAACATGTGATTGAAATATTTTGATGATTATGTGTAAATTGCCACGTACGTTTAACGTTAACGTTTTCCAGAAAAAATTCAAGGCCTTTAGAGCAAAATTTAGAATACTTTTTTAAAAAACAAATGCCAAACAAAGGTCAAACTTTCTGTTGCCGGCGCGTCAGATTCCAAGTGAAACAATCAATTTTGGTAAAATTGTCGTTCGAAACGCTTAACCCACATCTAGACTTAAGAGGACATTTCCATATTTTCATTAGTTTATTCTAGTGGAAAGATTAATTTTAAACCCAACGGAGTGGAAAATAGAGATCAAAATGGTTGTACTGGCTAGAAGATAGATAATTAAAACCAGAGGGCTGTGGGTTTCTCTGAACACTCGGTGAGCTTTCTATGTAAACTTATAGCGCTTTTTCGACGGATCAGGATGTTACCAGGACTAGCATCAAAGCTTAAGAAAAGAATGTCGATCAAAGTACATTCCCCCCATTTCATGAATTGAAAATTGCATAAGGAAACTTAAAAACGTCGACTTCTACGTTCTTTTACTTGATTCTGTTGCTGTAGGCGTTGTTGATCAAAACTAAAAATTCATAAGAAAATTTACAAAGACGGTAACTTAAAATTCAAAATTCAACGAAACGTTTAAAAATTGATTAACCACTACCCTTTTCTTCTACAGAAGGTAAATAAATTCCTACTTTCTACACACTATTGATTTGCTGTTGTATTCAATGAAATGTAGTCATGTTTTCCCCCTAGTATCACAATATTTCTTCAACTTGGACCGTAAAAGATATCAAGGGGAAAACATGACTACATTTCATTGAACACAACAGCAAATCAATCGTGTGTAGAAAGTTTCCAACAAGGAAACTATGAATGTAATTTCTTGCTTTCGTGGGTTCTTCAGCTGGTTAAAAAAGAAAGCAATCTATCTTCCAAATAAACGTTTATAACTTACATAATATAAAATGAAACTCAATTGCAAAATTACGTATGTGTTCAAAAAATATTTTTCAAAACAGAAATAATTTTCTCAATAACCTGGCGAAAAGATTTAAACGCAATTTAACGCTTACTCTAGTGCAGGTCTTCTGGCATCTTTTGACGCTGAAACAGTAATTTACTGATGAAACAGAACTGCACCACGTGAGGAGTCCACACCATGTAGTAAAGACCTTTCGATTAAGTTTTCGTTGCACTTCGTACTTGATAATTAACTTTTGATTAACTTTTGACAGCTGCTTTGATCAATTTGCGTCAAACCCTTAAATAGTTCGTGATTTATTTTTTCCCTATAGTGATGCAAGAGTGATATACTACGCTGGAAATGATGGTTTCTACAAAAACTTTAAACGAGGTCACAAATTTAAAGCAAATTTGACTGGATTATTAGCATCAATGGTCTTACCCGATTTTTCTCTTATTATTGTGCCCAGCGTACCCAGGATTCAGGAAGAATGAACCTGTTTGTATGTCCAATATTTTTGTTATGGTCCAAAGGCCTGTTTAACATCACTGAAAAAAACACTATAACTGAACTTGGAAACGAACCAAGAAAAAAAGAACGATTAAAACGTACAAATGGGACGTGCTACATTCAAAATGATTTCAGTGTGTGTTGGATGACGAGTCAGAGGGGTCTCTTTATCCTCTCTTCATAGATCAAAGCACCAGTCCATCCAGTTCTACACCTTGATTGGCAAGTTTCCTGATGTTTCCCAAATTGTCCATTTCAATCTATTGAAAGTTTGCTCTCTGGTCAATATATGGCATAACACGGCAAATTATTGTTCAATAAACTTTTTCTACAAGTCAAAGATCTTTTACGTTCGGGAAGTTCCAAAATTAGAGAGAAAGTTTTTTTAAAAAAGAAGGAGACAAATACGTTTTCACTTAAACCAGGTAATTTCTAATTTTAAAATCTCTTTAGCGAATAAAGCAGAACGACTGATAGGACGACCTAATAAGCTTTCTTCTGTACTGATTATTTCACTAATATGTTACATGTAAAATTTTTCATTGTAGGTGGATGGAGCATAAGCGTAAAGTAAGTATATCGATTTATCTCGCTGGTTGAAAGTCTAGGCGTTGACCCAACGCCGTAACTGTACTGGCATACCACTTATCTATACGTAAATGCGGCCTTATGTTCAAGTGCTTTTCTTCTTAAAGACGCTATACTCGAGCCCCGCCATAACTCTCCACCATTAGGAATACTGCATTGAATATCTTGAAGAGATGGCGACGACGATATTGGCATCTCTCTGGTGCCAACGAACGGTTGTTGAAAGGTTGGCTGAGCTGGCGAGTTCCCTTGTTGTTGAATGGACATGCTCAGATGCGACCGAGGCATAGACGACTGGTGTGAATACGATTGCTGGAGTACATCGTGCCCAGTCTGTGCGAATGGATGGTGCGGGGGCGATAGCGGTAGAGAAGGAGTGGTAACTGGTGCCATTGTTGGCATGGCTGTGCCTACTGTGGTGGGCCACCTGTGGTCATTGTGGAAGGTACATAGGGAGTCCGCTATGGGGCTTGGATTATATGCCTGTGCCATGTGGGAAGGCAGAATGGGCGCTGGAGGACGGAGAATAGCCGCCGTCTTCTTGCGTTTTTTCCATTTTGCTCGACGATTTTGGAACCAAACCTACAAGGGAAAAACATGATGATCAGTCGGCTTGTCTTTTCAAAGAAACCATAGCTAAGTAACTTTCAAGGTTACAGATGGTGATGGTGATGGTCATTTGGTCGGGATGGGTGACCCACAGGTGTCTCCTTGAAACGCACAGGACAGATTGACCCTTCCGTTGTACCAAGGAGACGCCGTTGTAAGGTCCATATCATTTTGACTTATTCCCTATCCACACCGTTTTAAAATGATATATATATATATTTTTGAAGGCACAAGTTAACGCTGATTTGCCGAATCCTGTATAAAACCCAGTCTTCTCCCACTTATTTTCTTACTTTTTTAAAAAGGTCGAGTTTGATAAAATATGCCAGCTTTGTTAGCGTGAATGGGACATAAGAGGGAAACGGCATTCGACTACACAATAATATTATCACTACCTCAAGTACCTGCAAATAAACATTCGCAAAAAAAATCCTTCTTGTTGTCCTGCTATATGTTGTAAAACAAATAGATCCACGTAACAGTATCACTGGAAGGGTTTTATTTGATTGATCATAAAAACAGGATTCCTTAAACGGGCTCAAAAGTAAGACCGACTTGTTATGCCTCAGCTAAAATTGATCAGTAAGAAAAAACGTTTCTTCCCAAGGGCTCCAAATATAAAAAATTAGAAGAAAAAAAAAACAACAACAACAATACAACCGGCTATGTTTTGAGAAGAAAAGCTCAGTGAAAAATAACTCATATATCACAATGTAGAGGTTCTTCTGCGATAGCTTTACATGGATTTTCACACTATATGTATCTCCAAACAACTAGAACTTGTACTTATTACATGACATATTTCCTCAACCAGGGTGCGTACAGATTTTTGGATCCAAACTTCAAGATTTTTTTCCAGAACAATAATTTCAGTCTTTTTGGACTCAAGGTTCTCAAATATATGATCAACACAAACATTGAAAGGAAACTATCAGAACCAATCTTTTCTCTTGATGTACTGCAAACGTAAAGTTATCAGGGTGCAATGCAGACATAGAGAGTTCTGAAACTTCTCATTCTACGAGAAAAATGCCCGTAACATTCTATGTTACGGGCAAGACTGAAGGAGATTTGACCACGGGAAAAAGTTCACTTACAAAGTACTTGTTGTAGCTTAAGAAAAACTTCAATTTTTTTACCATTTTTCCAGATTTTCTCTCCATTTACCAGACTTTTTTCAGTTTCGAAAAACTGCGTTGCAAATTTAAAGACGTTCAGAATTCAAGACTTTGCCGAACACTTAAGTTTATACTTCTTGTATATCTATTATTTGTTTATTTTCAGTTTAACTTAAATTGAAAGAGTTAGACATTTCCATCTCAACGACTATTCTTCATATTATGCACAGAACGTGTTCTTCGAGAGACCTAATGTCAAATATCTTCATGAAAATTTCTCTTAATAAAGTGCTACCTTAATGGGGGTAAATTCATCCAAAATTTTGAACTTATTAACGATTTCTCGTCTTCGGTACTGTCCGCTTTCAGCGTAGCCATTTGTAGATACTACCTGCGGCGAATAAATTATTTTGACGATGTTTCCCCTCGATGAAAGATCACTTGGCTGAAGGCCACTTTTACAACGTAAATACTGCATCATGATTTGCGAAATGTTAGCGCATGTTTTCACAATTCAAAGTTACTGTATATTCACTTCATTGGCAAAACATACAGCATCAGTGGCTTAATCGAAGTCGAACATCAACGAATACAAAAGTAAAACATGCCCCAATTTGTTTATAAGTTGCGCAAACTCCTGAAGGAGACTATTAACTAACAAATTGATAAGAAATTTTTAACATACTAAAACTATGAATCCCTTCTTTTGGGAAAAATGCGACGTACAATAAAAATAGCCTTGGGTTTTAAAAAATGCTTCGCAGTGAAAAAGTTAATTTAAAAAAAGGACAGAAACCACACCTTTGTGGACGAGGCAATCTAAGTGGAAATTGAGATTGAATACTGTTAATTGCATTCTGAATACGCAGGATGAACGATTGTTCTTCGTAGATAGCCTCTGATAGCGAAATCAAATTGCTATTTTCCTACACTCAGAGAGCGTTCTACGTAGGAGAGGAAACCAGGGCTGACAAAATTTGTTCCCAGAAAGCTGTTTAAACATACGAGTGAAGTTTTTAATTAATCTTCTTCGCGGCATTGTCGGAAAATGATTATGTCGATTTGCAAACAATTATTTCGCATTTTACAAGAAGTCACTTGAAATTTAACAAGCTCGGGTATTACAACAAACTAAACGTTATATTCTTTTTTTTCCCCTACTCTAGAGACACTAAAACAAAGAATGAAGTATCTCAATCATTGTTAAAGTCACCCTCGTCACTTTTTTAATAAATAAAGTGTTTTTCTCCTATGTTGAATAGAGCCAAAACAGAAGTGAGTAAGCTTTTACTTCGCCGACAAATCTTGGTTGTTTAGTTTTATGTGCAAACACAAAAAATGCTAATTTTGATGAAGTTTGCATTGTGCCTAACCAGCAAAAATAAGAAAGCAAAATACTCGAATTGGAAGGAGAAATTGCTTACATTAATAACAAAAACCTAGGTCTGAGGAATTCGAAAAAAATGTTGAATGTTAACTTTTTCTATCAATAAGACAAGGCACCAATTTAACGGGAAAGAAACTAACTGTCCGTTGGGAATGTTAACAGTTAAAATGATACACTTGTTTGTATAAAGAAAAACGCACATGTATAACACAACTTCTTATCTCACCTAAAAAATAACTTTACAAAAAATACATGAAAGTACCTTATTGTATCGTTTGAAAGAGGTATCTCTTTAAAATCACACTGAAAGAAATTGGCGAGCCCCCCGTAAACCCAATTGCTTCTTAAGTCGCTAACAAAGTGTACTATTAAAATGATACTTTTGTTTGTATAAAAAGCACATGTATACAACACGACTCTTCCTCCAGCTAAAAACCGATGAAATAAGAAACTAGCAGGTAGTCGTATCGATTGAAAATAATTGTTTGAGGTATACCCGAGGAAATTGACTAACCCCACGTAATTTATTTCCTGAAGTTCCCAAAGATTTCTCAAAACTCGCAGCTGCTTCTTGAATAGCTATGACTAAAGATTTCTCAGAAAAACCTTATCACTGAAGAAAAGTATCGGGTTTAGCTGTGATTTTTACAAAGATTTGAATAGTCCGAAAATTATCATGACCTGGTACCCGTTCAGTTAACAAAGCGGCACCAGGTTGCCGCCTTGGGTACAGAAAATCAAGCATATGCTGTCCACCGTCGGCTTTCCTTAAATTTCCTTTTTTTACTTCAAGACTCTCTTTTTATTCCAAAATATTTAAAAGCAACGATGGAAAACTTCAAGACAACCTTATTTAAGCCTCAACGGAGTCCAAAATTTCTCTTCGAAAATATGGAAAATATGGTAATGCTTTGTTAGCAAAATTCACACGCATCTCCTCTCAGGTTTATGATACACCACCAAAATAAAAGTTATTTCTAGTTTTGTTCTGTTTGAAGCTGTTTAGCTTTGATGATTAAGAAAACTATTAGCTAAATTTAAAATATAATTCTTTAAATATGTGAAGTAAACATTTTTCGCGGGGCTGGCAAAGGGAAATGTACACTTTTTCTTACGTTGCACGTATTTCTAAGGTGTATTAAATCCGGCATAAAAACTTTTGTACCATTTGCAATCCGTATTCAATCTATCTTCAATTTGTTTTTAGTTTTAAGATTGCGTTTGCCACGGATTTGTTAGAATAAAAACCATGCTTTATTATTTGCCGACAAAGGATTTCTACTTAATAACCCCAACTGAACATATAGTAACATTCTTGCTGGCGAAGCCGGCCCTTTTCTCACAATATTCCATCTTTGACATCCACCGCTTAAGAGATTTCTCGCCAATCGTCGTTAATAAAGCCATTAAACCTTCAATAACTTGTAGCGCAGTGACCAGACAAAGAGCCAAGGAAATACCCAAATCCTTGACGACAGTGGAGTGATTTACTTCTATTTTAAAAATTTCGGTTTTATTTTTTAAGCGAGCAGAAAAGGCAAACAATAGACTTGATGTTTTCATTTTACACTTTGATCAACCCGGCGTAACCTATCGATACCTCTAAAGCAAACACGGATCTGTGCCGCCAATGTGCCGACCGCTATAGAATATTTTGTACAATGGTTCAGAATATATCCCGGTAAATAATTTTGGTATTGCCTCAGTGTTCCGTACCGCCGCGTGTCTGGCTTGTCGCAGTGAATCAAATCCCTTTAACACAGCTAAGGTGCGCAAATCCGCGTTGAGTTTCTTGGGGTACAAACTTTTGTGTCAATAGCAGTTAAACTGCACAGGCGTCATTTTTAAATGAAATGTGATTTAAGGTTACATTTAATATTTTCTGGTTGTATTTCCTTACAATTGACGATTAATTTAAGTTTTACAACGAAGCTTAAGATTTAAGTAAACTGTTTAGGTTTTTCTTTCTAGGGGTCAGGGTCGTTCTCTCCCTTGTGTCATTGCCAGAAGCGCGGGTTTGACACGCCTAAAAATTAACCACCCATGGAGTGAGCTAATATTTTCAATTTAGTACGACTTGTTCAAAACAATTTGCTTACCCAAAAGTACAAGCGTCTTTTCTTCGCGATAACGTATACACCACACAATTTTTTTTATGTTCAAACACAGAGTACATGTAATCTAAGCGTAACATTTTGCTTTCGACGACAAGATTGAGGCCCTAATTATAAAAGTCTTTTCCAAGAACCAATCTATTGAACTACCTATTTAGAACAAAACAAGGAATAACAGTCAAGCATCATATACTAATACGTTTTTAGTGACTTTTTAATTCCGTAGTCGTTCAGCGAGACGCGAAAATAACATAATTGTGGTTATGACTCTGGTTCCTTTGTATTCCTAATCATTTAGTTCTCCGAACAATCGCTCAGTACAATACGAGTAACCAAAAGAGATACGAACCCTGGTTTTGCAGTAATTATCTTTAATTTCATTACTGACTACACTGAGGAGAACCAGCAAAAACATAAGTGTAAATTCGAATGAAAGGTTACACTAAAAGAATCCTCCAAAAAAATCAGTGCGTTTTCCAAACACGACTTGGTGACCAAAAATAGACTTCTCAGTACAAAGTAGCTCAAAATAGCGGATTTTGAACCACGCCAAATATTTTTTCTAAGTAAACAGGTTTTGATGCCCGGCACGGTTTAATTCTAAGGCGGTTTTGAGGTAATCCACTTCTTAAGTTCGCTGTCCTTTATAAGTATGCGACCAAGAACACGCTGAAATGAAAAATGTAATTACAGGAGAGCTAAGCGAACCCGCCCGCCTTTATAGGTATTCTAATTATATTGAAAAACACCGGTCTTTGCTTTGTCTTTCAAATCACTCTCTCCTCTAACGAGCTCCGTACTTGTCTGCCTTTCTAATACGCAACACTGTTTCTCCTGGAAAATGACTTCATGAAAAATGTTTAAAGCTCTACCTGAAGCTAACTAAAAGCTCGACAAAACGTAGTCCAGAATTTATTAGCTCCAGGGGCAAATTAATATCTTGCATGTGACTTTTCAATTTCACGTACTTTTTAATGTGAAAGTGAATAGTTTATAGAAGTTTTTTTCCCTTCCTTGAAGATAAAGCTATGTTTACAAAGTTACAGTACATATAACTTTACCACAGATATCGATAACATTTTGTTTTTCCAGAACCAAAAACCACTTTATATTTCTAGAAGGAATTTTCAGAACTAAAGTAGAATTCAGCTGTCCGCGATCAACGCGCAGAATGTATTGAAACAGGTGTTTATAAGCGAGATGTAGTACCTCATTTCCATCGTTTAATATCGAATCTGCGATAACCGAAATTTGACAAGCTTCGACACTCTAATGTAGTATCAGAAGAAGGCAAGAAAAACTTTCCAATTACCCCGACAGCAAAGTCAAAACAGAAAAGAACACCTCCACTCTGCTAAAATACTTGAAAGTAATTATTTCTACGCCGGTGTAAACACAACTACGGTTGGCAAATGCAACACACTGTTTCGAGATAATAGTTTCCATTTCAGCAGCACCCATTATTCACTTGCCCTTCTTAGACATAATAGCTTGCAGATAAATTTTAAAAATCACGAGAGGGCTTTCCGTTTGGCTCGCTTCATTAGAATTTCCAATAGGTTTATTTTGGCCATTGCTATTGAATATGTTTTTAATAATCTATTCATTGTGTACATTCAGAGATGTGTGGTCTACCTTCTCTCTGAGAGTTCTGCCACGCCAACGGTCAAGCGCTCGGGAAATAGGGAATCAAAAGGAACAACCCACGGTTTGCGAACCCATCTATCTTTCCACACGGTTTATAATCATTTGACGAGAAATTTAGCCGCGAGGGACGTGCCATTTCTCGCTCGCTGAAGACCACCGGTAAAGCGTATCTCAAAACAAAAAGCAAATTAATACCACAAAGGCAATTCTTGTTGTGTCCGCGATAAAAATAATAAATCGTCCTCGCAGCAATAAAAATTTGATTTCTTCTTGCAAATATTGCTCGCTTACTGACATAATTCCCCGAGACAGCGTCTTTGAATTGAAAGGTTTGTGCTAGTCTTTCCGCAGTGTGAAAGTGATTAGGGCGAAAAGTATACAAATATATCATTATAGCCGGAAAAAATTGGTGGCGGCGTAAACGATTTTATCATTTAACAGAAATCAGATACTAAACTCTAACTAGCTAACGTCTGCCCGCTTTGTACGACTAAGTTGCTGGAAAAAAAGTGCCAAAGATTAAGAGGTATTTATACGGAGGAGCGTTTTTGTTATTCATCTCAAAACAAACCGTTACATAAACTTCATTATGCCAAAAGATCCTTAAACTGCTATTTTTCTCCCACTGATATCGAGTTAATCATATATTGCCGGTCTTTAACATTTGTACCTGAACTCGCGATTCTGTCAGTCCAATCCGTGCTGCAAGATCTTCTCTCATAAACACGTCGGGGTAATGCGTGCGAGCGAAGCATCTCTCGAGCTCGTTCAGCTGGGCTGGAGTAAATCGAGTGCGATGTCGCTTCTGTTTGACGCCTTGGGTATCACTGCCCTTTCTATCTTCATCATCTAGAGAAACAGTATCAATCCTCTTGTGCTCAGTTGGGGAGCCTTTGCCGTCTATACAGCCGTTCTTGCCGCTATCTGTTAAGGCATATATCAAGTGAATTAAATTAGAAGGAGCTCTCACTCAAGTCATTAGAAAATTTATTTTTTATAATACTGAGTTAATGTGAGTGATGAGTACAAAATTTTCGAAGATTTGTTACCCTAACAAGATAGCCCCTACCTGAATCTTGATCATTTAGCTCGCCGTTGTGATTCAATATACCAACGATTGAATGCTCCAAACTTGGAACCAGCTCCAATAAAGAGGACGTAGTATGGTCTTCACGATGATCCAAACCCTGAGCTCTAGCCGTACCGTGAGCGTCGTTCGGTGGCTCCATTACTAATCTTCTGCGATTCTGCCAAACTTTCGGCCTTCTTTGTAGAGTGCTTATTACCTTGGATTTAATATCTATAGTCGCGGCTAGCCAATGAGCGCACGCCGTGCCGCTATTTTCTAATAAAATTATGTCAGGTGTCACCACCGGATCAGAAAGCATGTAAGCAAATCACTTTATATTAATATTTAATTGTGCTAATTGAACATGAGAGCATGGCAAATTAAGCGCCCGTAATATAATTTTTTCGCCTTTCAAAGCGCCATCTTCCAGCGGCCCCCAGTGCGTTTCGTGCTCGACGTGTGTAATTAGTAGGAATTTTCAAGCGCGTTTCGCAAGCCGGTTCCTCTCCATGTCACACTCTGGCCATGTAGCGCGAACAGTAATTCTCTTAATTAAGAAGCATTTGTTTGTGATGAAGTATTTTGGCTTTCAAATAATTGTTCAAATAGACCGTGATTAGACGAAACTGAATCGTCATTAACGTGATTAATAAAATATTAATTGTTAATTATATCGATAGTAGTTGCTTTCTCCAGCTCGAGGCTTTGCACGGGGAACGATGCATGGAGTTCGACATCTTGGCGTCAGAATTAATGTGATTTTTTCTTTCATTTTTGACCAAAGAGTTCAATTGCGAGGTCGTGTTGCCCTGGGCAGGGAATATATTTGCTAGATTTCCCCTTCCGTGTGCGTTTCCACGAAACACGCGGGAGGCAGACCCACACTTCCCCCATGAAAAAAGATCCTGTAGAGCGACCAGTGAGGAACAAAAACACGACTCGTGCCGAGCTATAACAGCCCCTTGATCTTTGACAAACTCTTTTGTATTCATTTTCTACACATGACTGTTTCTTCGTTTCCCTAATTACTCAAACATGTTTAGCTTACAGCTTTTGTTCTCAAAGAAAACTAACATTTTCGTATGGTTTTCAAATAATTACCGGCCCGCGTGTGATCGTTGAAGAGTTTTTATGTGGCATTTAACTGAGGGCCTCCTACGTAGCAGAATTCATGACATCGCGAATAAACTGCTTTTTAACATTTTGCAGTCGTAAATATCGAGTGGCATCTTAATCACCGAAAAGTATTGAATTGATTGTTACTTCAAAACAACTTTGAAAAAACGTTCGCACATCATTTGCAATGAAAAGGAAGTCACTTAATCACTGACGACAACTTTGCTTGCAAAAACACAATGGCTCTAATGGTACGAAGAAAGGCTTAAGAGATACCAATAACTTTTGCTAGTGTGAGAGGAAATCCTTGTACAAACTAGGCCAAATGTGAATGAGTTTTTCTTTATGCGTGACAAGCATAAAGTACAAAAATATATACTCTGTGTTTCTGGCGGCAGCTGCGTGTATGCGAGGTGATTACTTCGAAATTAATAAAATTTTCTAAATTGTGCTATTAACATTTTTGCATAGTTATTATTTTTATAGCTTCAATGAATTCTGCAAATGTCTCTTTGGAGCTGAGATATGTTGCAAAGTTTCTACAGTCGCCAAAGAGTTGGCGACTTTTGGCGATTTTATTACTTTTTCACTTTACTTATTGAAATCCCTGATAAATATTGCATTGTTTTCCTTTGCGCAGAAATAAAAATGTACTATACTAATTCGCCAAATGAATCTTTAGAAAACTAATTTATCTGTAAATTCGAGACGATATCCGAAAGAGATAAGATAATGTGTCTAATTTGGTTTCTCGTGAATTTAAAAAATCTTTTTTAGACAGCTAGCACAGTAAAAGTTTACAAATATGCCGAAGCTCACGACATAACGGCTAAATTCTTGTCTACTTTCAAACTGATTTCATTTTTCACTTTCCTCAAAAAGAAAAGAAATAAAGAGAGGAGTGGCGATCAGCTGAGAACGTACGCAGGCAGAGATCGAATGATCAAGCAATATAAATAAAAAATTTTGGCAAACGAAAGCAAAGATTTTCGGATTTGTGTTAACAGAAAGAGAGCAAATTTCAAATACCAATCGCGGAGTGGGCTTGAAAGACAAATCAGTTTGCTTTTCATTAAAAGTAGTTTCAATTACTCCCAGTTTTGTCGGTCTCAATTTTTTTTTTAGCCTAAGGTGGTATGAGCATTGCACTGAGCCAAGAGATATTCATTTTTCCCTAGTTATTTGGGGTCGAGGCTTTGATCAATTATTAATTACCACGAAATTTAGTGATTAGAATGTGTTCGTACAAAGAATATAATAAAAACCGCGTGCTTCAAAGGACAGTAATAAGAAGCAACTTTTTAATGCTAAAGATATCGTCATCGCTTTGTACAATAAAAATACGACATTTTTAATATAATTACTTACTTTGTTAAAGATATAAAGCACCTACGTTTTTTTTCTTCAGGGCTAGTATCCCTTAAAATATGCTTGTTATCATTTAAGGTAATTGGTACAGATCGCGGACTACGAGTTGTGAGATGTCATGAAACTTTATTTGCATGCTCATAAACGCTTCCGTGAGACATTTTGCGACTACACACGACCGCTTAAATTTGCTATTTGAGTATTTCCGATCCATTGTTCCGACCTCAAACCAGCTCTTTTAATATTACAAACACGGCAAAGTGTTCTTTGTTGACAAGAAAACAATTCGATATTTGAATAAGAATCTCTCGGTATGTGAGTCCCGGTTTTTTCACGTAGGCCGCTAAGCGACAATGGCCGAACTTCGACTGAATTGCAATTACGTGGGCCGGGTGAGGAATTGTTGTAGCAAAGCAAGAAGCGACCTTCTTGCGCTATTCGTAAAACGTGGTCTCTTTGTGTTTGTTGTGCTCATGGCAGAAGATTTTGTGTATATTTAGCACCAGAGTAGATTATCATTTAAATATAATTAATCTCTAAAGAAAGAAAAGCGATCGGTCGGGAAAAATAATCGAGAACTTTCGTTCATAAAGACCTCTGTGCCCTCACGCTACACTGTCGTGGTGTCCACCTACTTTCCCGCCAAAAAGACTATTGTTATTGAAACCCCCTTCCGCCCTTACTAAGTCACGGATTGGTATTTTGGTTGAATAAAGTGACTGCAATTTGACTTTTGAGCGCGAGACAGGTATCCGGCTTTAAAGTAAAAGCACAAAAGAGATTCCAAAATAAACTCCCGTTATTTCAGAAAAAGAAACCCAAGGCAGCTAATAAACTATTGTTCATACCTTCTCACCGTTTATTTTCATGGATTTTGGAATAAACGTTCCAATTATTACTTTAGTAATATCACATCAATCCCTGTGCAAAACCTTTCTCCGAAGCTGCTCGATTGCTCGCAATTTACTTACACGCGAAGCTAAACTTGACTAATGATCGTTCTCCCTAGCGACGTTTTCGCTTTTTAATAAATTCAATTTATTCTTCATAGTGATTCGGGTACTGCAACAATCTATTCATTTTCAAGTCCTTAAAAACCAATATGTCTGATACACATTAAGCAATTTCTTTTAAAAACTTCACGGTGTACTCTAAACTATTTATGGGTTCTTTTATGGGGACACAAAACGAAATCTATATTATTGAGTTAAACATTAAATTAAATCAAGAAGACATTGAATGTCTTTTAAACTGATTCTTAGGAAAGAAGGGGATTCAAACAACCGACGACTGCTTTCATTCTTGGGAAAAAAGGCTTTGAGAATGAATCCTTTACATGCGGATACAAAGGATGACGAAAATGATTGTCAAAGAATGAGCCTGTAATTCCGAAAATAACAGAGCATGTATAGGTGATTATGACAATCTTTAAATCAACCGTGTTCCTAATGGATTGGAATTTCTTAAACTACGCTGAACAAGATCCATTTCGCGGTTAATCATCGGATATATACATGTCTTGCTTTAATTTTTGTATGTTTTGTTCATTTTATCGTTTATAGATATATAGTACCCGTGGTAAAACAGCCAATATAAGCTGACCTATATCCATTGCAGACTGGCAACCCATTGTATCAGCCATGCTTTATTCTTAAAGAAAGAAAGAAGAAAAGATGCATTGCTATTTCACTCTTTGTATGAAAACAAGCGTATCTGGGTATGTTTACAGTAAAGTATTGCCAGAGAGACCATCCTAACGTGAGACGGTAAGGCTATCTCTTTGTCTGTTTAAATTACCCCACATTTTACTTAATATTATAGTATTTTTGCCTTTATGCAACACGTCGCAACGTCGATTACCTATAAATTCCCATTGCGATTTTTGCGTAAGTTTAACGATGTGAGAGTCACGATTTTGCTCACATAATTACTTATAGCCTTTTTCTAAATAACATTATTTTGTAATTTTTTTTGGTTCTCTTCGATAGAACATCTCTCTTATCTTCGAGATTAAATATAAATGTTCTGGAGACCACATATCTTATATATTCAGTTCGAAGCTAAGCAAGGTCACACAAAAAATATTACTGCATCTGATCGAAGAATTGAGCACTAAATACGAGTTGAAACATCGACCTTAAGGAAAGAGCAAAATGCTTATGGTGTTCTGATAGCTTGTAACAAAAAAAGGGAGCTTAGAACAATAGGGCGACGGCTAAATGCTACGAGGAAGTTCCCATCAAAGGAAAAACATCATGTGAAATAATCTCGTACTCTTGCCTCGGGGCAGGTGGTATGAGCACAGAAGGCAGTATTTCGCGACAGCACGTCGCTTGCGCACACTTTTAATTCTGAAATATCTGATTTAAACCCAAGTGAGTTCACGGCAAGCAAAAATTGAGGTTTAACCCTGCTTGGTACGACACAGCAGTCTACGGAAAGCTAGATTTCCCAGATGCTGTGGACTCCGAAGTCGCTGGAAAAAGAAAATTGAAAAAAACCTTTGAAGAACTACACTGCCTTATTACCATAAATTTTTGTACATTTCGACAAGCATCCCAAACGAACATAAATTGTAAAGTTTTTCTAAATTCGTGGAAGAATACACCCATATGTTTTATTTTTGTCAGAATATAATTCAGCGTTTTCCTTATCGACAAGATCTGCAGACGCCACGAGTTTTTAACTATCTCATTTGTCATAAACAGTTTTTTTTGGCACTTGCTGATAATGTAAATCTACTATTTTCATGATATTGTTCCCTCGAAACACGTAACGACTATAAATAAGGGTTTTAACACCTGCCTGCGGTTTCTAAGACTCCTATCAGATCTGCATCAATTCTCGTTTTATTCTCTAGGTCAATCGGAATATTTTCCTCTGAGCATACTATCTATTAAAATTTGTGCGTTTTTGTCAGCGAAGGCCAAATAACGGAATAAGTAAATTGCATTAACAAGAAAACTACCTATTAAGTACGTACCCCGAGACAAATTAGAAAAATGTCTCTCGAGAAAGCAGGTCACTTAATTTGACTTCTGCTGTTTGAGAAACCTAAGAGATGACTCCAAACTCTTTGCTCTATCGGTTCCTTTCCTTTTATTTCTCCTAGCCTATTTTCTCATCAGCGAAGACGTATTACTACCAGTTTTCTGTTGTAACGTTTTCGTTTACATCATATAGCGCAGAGAGATTAAACTAACTTGCTTGTTCGGGCTCTTTAATAATAAGTCCCTGGTACGCTAATATTGGAATTTTCACAAAGGAAAACGCTTTTGGCGTCCCGAATCGATAAGATATGTCTTGTACAAAAAATGTCAGTTAATACATCTTTAAGTAAACGCTGTTCTAGATTTCTGGAAGAGGTCTTGGTCCTGACTCAAAATGAACATTAATTCGTATCATTCTACTAGTTGAGTAAGAATAATCTGTTATCCACTTTATTGTAATAGATAAGCGATGAGGACATAACGGATGGCAGAAATTTGCAGCAAATGCAACCAAAAAAATAGTGTGAAGTATCACGAAACGTCCAAATCAAAATTCATGTAGGGACAAGGGGATTGAAATCCCAACGAGAGTTTTGTTGGTATCTCACTTGTTTATGTTATTACCGTCTTTTGAGGTCTTCTACCTTACTTTACCATCAAAATATAGTCACAGCAACAGAAGCAAAAATCTATATCGTTGATAAGAAATGTTTCCTTTTGCGAAGCCTGTAACAATTCCCTTTAGTATATATAGATATATATTGCGTTAAGGGCTTTTAAGATTAGACGCACAAATTGGCTGCTAATCTTAGGCAGTCTAATTTATTCCCTTAAATTTAACTTTTAGTGTCATTGCAGGGCACAAAAAAAGTATGAAACTTACGGTAAAGATATACAGCTTCCTTAAGGTGTTAAGAGAGAATACGTGTTTAATTAAAGATGAACATTTAATCGACAGCAACTTTAACTTACTTCTTCAACTCAGTAGAATATCTCGCAGCAAAGTAGCATATGTGAAGAAAAAAACCGACACCGCAAAGCAGTGATATATAGTATCGAGATTAGATTTACTTTCTCTCCATAACATAGTATTTTTATATCTGTATAATATACAGTTCACCATAATTAACTGGAAAAATATCATATTACCTTGAATAAACTAGTCATCTTTGAGAATAACATACATCTTATGACCCCTACATTTTCGCCAAGTGGCAAGAATTCAAAATTTGACAGACGGAAGGAGATTTCTCGTTAGAGGTTTGTTCAGCAGTAGTTTATGAAATAAGTCTAGCCTTGGTAATGCAGGCTACTATCAAATTAACACAGTTTTCTCAAAAACTCTATAAATGTAGCCAGGACTGGATCAACAAAACTTACATGAGAATTACTGGGTTTACTTGATCCTTACTTGATCCTTGTCCGAAAAAAAAGGTGATACTGAGCCGCCAAAATTTCCAAGATCAAGACGCAGATCGGACATTAATTTCTTTTCCCTTCTTAAATAAATATGATAGTTTCAGTGAAACATTTTTACAGAGTGAGGAAATATAAAAAGTTTTGTTTCTTGTGCAAATATAGTAATAGCAAGTTATTTTAAAGACCGCAAAGCCATTAAGCGAAAAGTTTTCTATCACGCAACTTTCCAGCTGAGTAACAATCTTATTTATCCAGATGGAATTTAACGACATACTACCATATGAGTCTCCTTTAAATTGTTCTCATGTCTCATGTTGCAAGCACTGATCTTTATACTTCGCCAAAAGACACATCTCACTTACTTGGCCACCAAACGAAATAGACCCGTTTACTTAATTTCAGAAAGAACAACATTTTTTTCTTGACGTTCAAATGATGCAAAATTTAGAGTGTACGTTTTCACCTCCAGATATGCTCGCGAGCACTTAACTCATAAACCATACCTCATCAACTCGGTTACTGAGAGACCTTTATTTAATTTTCAGAGTAAAATTATAAAGCTCAATATTTCAGTACTTGATTTATGTTTCGGATACTGAGGTGTAAGTGTATTATGCGTTAGTCTTTGGGGTCTATTGCAGATGGGTTGTTTAAAACCTTTGTTTGGTCAGGCGAACTCTTTTTGCTGCAGTCTCACTAGCTGTGGGTTTAGCATACATATAGTTTGGTCGATGACTCAAACTGACTGCGCATGAAACCAAAACAACATTAACAAATAATGAAATAATTCGGTACTTGAATTGCTGTGTTCGACACAGTAGAATTTGCTTCTTCTAAGCGAGTTCCTCAGTGAATTCCTCGAAAACACTCATTTTATGACCTTACATAAACGTTCCGTGGAAATTTAATCCAATGAACCGCGAACGATTTAAAGTCTCGTAGCAACGATTAACATTCAGTAAATAGAGGTTGAACGGGCGAATGTTTCTTCAGTGAATTGCCGTGCTGAAAATACATAGGTCTCTATTTCAAATTGCAAGGGTGTAAACTGAAGTCGAGTATTTCTGCATTGAATTACCAAGTAAAAATGTAAGGGCCTGTATCATAACTTCATCTTCAAGATCTTATCACGGAAAATTCTTGATGGAAAATAGTAAATGATGCGAAATCCAAAGTTCATTTCTAAATCCTAGCAATATGCAGGGTGTTTGTCATCATCACTAAACTTGGTTCAGTAAACCTAGTTTAAAGGCCTAAATTCCTGGGAGTCTCCCATAGCTCAGTGGTAGAGTATCTGGGTTAGTAAGTAGAAGGTCATAGATTCCACTACTGTTTATCTTTCCCTAGTTACCTGTGTCACAGACAGAAAAAAATCATTCCCCTGGACGGTTGATGAAGTCGCTGACTTGTCAAAAATAGCTTTTTCAGTATCCAAAATTTTTCCTACTAGATTTTCTTCTCGATTTTCTTGCTGGCCGCAAACCGAAAACCTTTGACAATACAAACGACAGGTCACAACGGAGTCAAGAAAATCGACGAGATGGTATCTGACTTTATGAGTTGATCTAGATATCCTTTGGCATCTCCACCTCGGCTGATTCCGTGTAGATACAATAAAAAACAACAACAACAACTAGAAAATGTCCTTCCTAAAACACTTCTCTAATTAGTGAGCTTAACAGCGCTGAGATATTGAACATGTTATTTCCCAAAGTTACAATGTCTCATCTGCAAGTACAAATTCAAGTTTATTGTACAAGCTTACCCGTAATTAGTTCTTTGGGAAATGCTCAGAGACTCGAGACTCAATTACTTATGCTGGGTAATTCAATACTAATACTGGGTTACAACCAATCTTTTTTTGCTACGAACAAATGAGGTATTCAGAGCATGAGATGGCTTTTACCTTGTCTTCAATAAGATTTCCTATTTCTTTGACTTTCAAGTTTCAAAGTTAACAAAGGGATGTCAGAGTAAAAGGGGAATGAAAAAAGTCCCTATCTGTTTTGAGGCAACCTGGCGCAAATGGAAGAACATTTTCCGGTATTTACGAACACACTGGCTTCACTGGATGCCATTTGTTAGAAAAACTGGGAACAACTACGACAAATATTGCACCATTCTTGAAGATCGCTGGGCTCCCTACAGAAATATTACAGAGTACGTAATATTCAATAACCATTTGCCTTAGCTAATTTTCTCTCTTCCAAATGTCCTTGGTGATTTTTAGCCAGCACTTATATATCACACAATCACCACGGTGTAAGTGAAACATCAAAATAAAACTGAAGCAGAACAGAAAAATACTGCAGGATACACTGATTCTTATAATTTGATGTGCACACCCAAAACTGATAACACGGACTGCATATCATGGGTTGTGTATATATGGAAATATTTTTCCATGAAAACGTGGATAATAACTAGAACGTTAGTTCTCGCAACCTATGATGACTGAGTTTCTATAGTAAATTCATTCAACAAGATTGTTGACACAAATGAAAGATAGGATATCTCAAAACTTTAATTTTTGAATCAGTTGCAATTCACTGATGATAAATTAACGATACATCTCTTGGTCATTCAAACTTTGACAGTAAATCAGAACTTATATAGGTAAAATCTAAACAGACAAAGAAAAACGGACTCTTTAAAAACAGTACTGAAGTCACTGATTGATATGATTCGAAAAGAATGAGTTGGTACCGCAAAGTTTTAGGTCATATTCTTTCAAACTTATGACAATGTTTCATTGTTAAAACTATAACGTTTATATGATAAGTTTCATTTACTGCTCTTTAATGGAGTTTGCGGTTTAGGTTTGTCAAAATTCAATGGCATTTAGAATTAAGAATCTCATTCCCCTTTTGCAAATTTGGGCACGCGAAAGAAAGTAATGAAAGAAAGCATTTAGTCGCCTAATTAAGACTTAGCACGTACGTTATTAAAAGACGTGTGTATAAAGGAATTACAATCGTAGCCGAAAAGTTGTTTGTCTCAATATTGATCACACAATCTTTAACGAAAAGCCATTTTACATTATCATTCTTCCGAACTACAAAATTGACGAGCCGGATCGCGGTGTATATCGGCGGATATTTCTAATTCGTACTATGTAATGAAGTGGTGGCGGAAGGCTATAATGAACTTCGCACAAATTGAGTTTAATTCATCGATGAGATTGAAATTTAAGCCGGGAAGAATGATCATTAAGGAAACTAACACCAGGAAAAAAGCAATCAATAAGTTATTTTCGGGTTTATTTCGCTCACGATTATGTGTTTTTCGGTAGAGAGCTGTCTGTCAAAAGTTACATTTTCTTCTCAACTTGCAAAACCGGACAATGAGTTCCTTTCTCTGGAGCAGTCAGTAGGTTTACCGTTTTCTATTTCAGTCTTCAAGAGTCGTATTTTAAGCCATTCTCGTATTTTCCCCCCCTTTAATTTATCGAAGCTATTAGGCAATCCTCACCTTTTTTTTGTTCTTAAAAACGTCCATGTTTTCACAGCATGAACCTTTAAAATACCAAGGGCACCATAGCGCGAAGAACAATAACTGCGTTAGAAAAAATGAACTATTTATGTTGTAACAAGGTGAAACACGCATACACACACAAATTCCTTGTGTTTATTTTCAAGACTGCTGTTTGAAACAGTAGAAAGGCGGGTTTTATGCGTTTGTTTCTCCAGTGTATTACCAAAAGACTATGAATTTTTAAAGAGCGGAACAAGATCGTTTCAATGAAATACTAGTTTTTCAAATTGCCAAATATAAAACTTAATATTAATAAGGCATAAGATGCTTCATTTAATAACAAATGACTCGAAAACGTATAAACTACAAGTGCTTCCTTTAGCTGTAAAGAGTTATTAGAAACTGTCAAAAAATCCGACTGAAAAACGCGATTTATGATTTTTCATTTTATTGTTCTACAATGGCGCTTTCTCCGTAAAGGTGCAAATGAATCAGGTGGCTTCATGAGTGACTATTTTAATTTACTGTACTTTTTATTTTATATTAATTTTTATTCTGTGCATTTTCATAAATTTTAAACTATGCTCTGTTTTGCTATCACTTTGACGTGTAGGTAGCAAAGGAAAATAAATGTTGTTCGAGTGTTTAGTATTCTTTGAAAAGATCATCCATTTTGCAGATCTGGGCGTCATCTTCGAAAAAAAAGTCCACTTTTTAAAAGTGCTCCTGAACATGCCTTAGATAATTTATAAATACTTTTTGGGAAAGGGCAGCATTTTCTCGATATAATTAAGTTAATCAAATTAACTTATTTCGAACAGAAAGATGATTTCATAAAAATAAAATTTCATATCGCGCCGGGACTCATGTTGTCTCTCGTTTGTGCCGTTTTGTAATTTTGTCCAATTTTGGAATTAAGACAATGTTTATAACATGAACCTCAAATACGAAATGTTCTTACAACGAACACTGAGATAATTCACTTTGAAAAATGAATTTTACGCCCACTATATGACGTTAACTCGGCGTTTTTTCTACAACTGAAAATACGTAGTGTTATATTTTCATTAGTATATATTATTATTTTTAAAACAGTTCTTTTTGTCAAAGTCCTTCTAGGGCACTGTTTTACTTTAAGTCATAAAAAAAGAAAAGTGCCATAAATGTACCTTGTTTTCACTTGAAATATACGAACATGAAATTACATAATAAAATTTAAAAGTGCTGAATTTACATAGATAAAAATAAATAAATGTGTAAATAGATAAATAAAAAGCAGATCACAAGAAAGTACTCCACAAAGACACCATTTTAATAATCTGACTTTTACTTCAAAAATTAAACTTAAAAGAGTTACTCGACGTTTCGATGTCAAACATTATCATCAAGTTTTTTAGTTTACTTGGGCAAAAAGTATCGTTCGTTATACCGAGGACTTCCTTACATCGAGGTTTTACTGTGCTTAATAATTTTTCCGGCTGAGATAATCCTGAAATCTGCATGTTGTTGATCCATTACCTAGATTCACAGTTTCACTGCATTCTTTTTTTGTTGTTTTACTACGCAAGTCTTTTTTTTGGCGAAGTATAAGAAACGCGTCTGCCACCGGACTATTTTCTTCTTTCGCGATCGTAGACATCTTTGTTCTTTTAGACGTACTATCAGCTACTTTTGCTTATTTCTCTACTTTTGCCATTTTTAAAGTGTGTTTTGAGGTCCGTCTGTTTCTTTAAATGTAAGTGGCTTAAATGTCTACGCCTCACGCAAATTTTGTGACTTTGAACTTGAAACAGTTTTGAAAATACATCGACAACAAAGTCGTCAGCCCTGGAAACTTAGGATCGGTATAGATAGCCAAGTGATATACGTATGTTGATAGTTGTTAGGCAGGGCACAAAAATCAAAGACAAGCTCTCCTCAAGTAAAGATAAAAAACACGTTCAGTTTCCCATTACCTTTTCTTCTTATTATTCCTCGTTTTTTCAATGTAACTTTAAGTTGCTGAAAAAAAATTAGTTATAGCCACATATTGTGCCATAAAATTCACATTTGGATGAAATAAACACCATCATTAAACTCACTATCCGGACTAGGCTGTTGTGCGAGACAAGGAGACAAATTTAGTTATTCCGCCCAGCTATATAGAACTTTAATTTTTTTTCAACAACGGCAATTATCACGTTGGGCTGACATCCTCAAGGCAGGTGATGCAAGATTAATCCTTCCCTGGATTGAATTCAAAAAATCGTTTTGAGCAAATTTGCTATTAAAACAACAAGCGGAAAGTGTTTAGATTAACCCCCTCCTGAGAATATAAACCGACACTGGGTTGCGGTTTAGAGTTAATTGCTGTTTAATAGCCGATTAGAACCTCTTGAAGTCTTTTATTGTTTAGAGAATTTATGCATGATTTTGTTTAGAAAACTTACATAGTATTCCTATTGTTGTTTCCGGTCTTCATTTGTTTTGTCTCTGTGTGGATTTGTTCATTTTCAATGGCAATATCAGTCATGAATCGATAAAATCGACATGTTGTCCCAATATCTATTGATGCCAATTAAGAAAGCAAACGCCAAAGAAATCCCTGTACAACGACAGTACCAATTTAACTCAATACTTGTCGATGCTGTTTTTGCAGACGGTCGTAAGGAAATCAAAGAATTATTCGATATGAGCTTTCATCTTAGAACTCCTAAAAGTGTCCATTTTTGAAAACCTATAGATCAGCATATATTGGTTCACTTTTTATTTTTAAGCTATTACCTCAAAGTGAAAAATACGTAAGCCCTGTTCACTACCGGGATATGAAGATGAAGAACTAATAAAAGTTTGCCAAGACGCCCAGAAATTAATGATAAATTTAGCAATACAGTGGTGTCCCGTTGAGCTACATTGGATCATCACCGGTATCTGTGCGAATTGTACATCAAATTGCTCTCGTTAATTGGCAATTTAACTGCTTTAGAGAACCTATGTCCTCCTACAGCGAGGTCGTAATTCTTGTAAATAGTACTTTCAACGTTTGAATCTCTTTAAAAACTTTTTTAAAGCTTAAAAATCGCTTGAGCTTCATCCCGTAAAAAAAGAAGTTCTTGGTTATGGAATTTTATGCGACAAGCATTGCTTGAATCGCCACAGTTGGGAATTTTCCTCCATGCTCACGACTTGCACTTTTTGGAGAAAAAAGTTAATTACAAGTCTTATCCTAAATGACATGTCTTGAACATAAATGTGTGTCATGAAGCCCAAAAAAGGATAAATAGAAAACTGTCAGATCAGCGGGTATCGTCCATTGTTGTCATTGGTATTAAATAAAAACACATCAATTATGATTTTAGGTTCTTTTTCTTGTCTTTGTTTTGTGCGGTTTCCACAACGAGACAGTTAAGCATTTTTTTTCTTGAATGTCCTCTTTATTCTGTCCCTAGAGCAAATCTGCCCTCCACTATCTGCTGGTTGCATATTTGCTGGCAGGTGATCTTCTATGTCTAAATCACAAATAAAACTCTGTATGGCTCGCCCTTGCTGTCACTAGAGTAAAATGGCGATTTATTTTTTCATGTTCTGAGTCTTTAACATCTGAATTGATGAGATTTCACAGAAATACCTAAAAAGGCACTTTTCACCTGTTGGCATTCCGCTTTATATCCTTCGCTTTGTTTTGCTGCCGCTTTTAGCAAACTACTTCTTAAGGTAGGTTTTTTTTAAATTTAACAATATTTTCGAATTGAACCCTCTCGAAGTGTTTTGTAACTGTCATGGCAAACTAAATAGTAATAACAGAAACAAAACGTGCCACTCATACCATATACAAGGCTGGACAGCGAGTAGTTTTCAAGGGTAGTTCGAATGAAACAATCAAATCAAATGCTGATATCGCAGATGTTTAATTTATTAGAAACAGGGAGTACATCTACAGCTCATTTGATTTACCACAGCTAGAATCAACGTAATCATCGAGGTTTCCTATAAACGAAAAAGTCATGTCATCGCAGAAAAAGCATTCAAAAATCGCGATATCTATTAATGCAAAAATTTGAGATGCTTTCTGCTCTGCACTTATGTATTCTTTAGAGTTAACAATCGATATAAAATCTTACAAGAAGAAAGAAAACTTAAGCCAACCAGTCTCTGAAACGTACAGAATTTGTTTTGAAAAATGTGTTCAAGTCTGGAGTCAATATATATCTAATTACCGCCTAGAATCGCCTCGTTTGTTCGATTCTCGTCTGTTCTATGGCGTTTGATATTGGTATTGACCAAATAATTATTAATTAATGATAAATCTATTTTATATTAAATCATGTGTATCCTACAACAACGTACATACCAATCCATCTAGTCATAGTGTTCATCATAAGGGCGGGGTTGATACGGCTTCACAGGTTTGTTGTCAACGCTAACCATGACGTCAGAGGTCTGCTTCATAGGAGGACCAATGACATACTCACAACCGTCAGCATCCGGATCTATAACACAAGCAGCAAACTTCTTCATGTGACTCTCGAGGTAACTGAGTGGTGAAGAACCCTGAGATAAAACTTGGTAGTGGAAATCTTTCTCGTTAAACGTTTTTCCCGCTTCTTCGACGGCCTTTCTCGTATCGTTCCTTATTGACCAGATTTTCAGTTGACCAATCATGTATGCCGTGGCCTGGCCCGGGACACTCTGATACCGTGTGACGTCTTTAACGGCTTTGTCTGTTTTGTCCCAGGCCTTATCGGCAAACAGCTTCAGTGCTTGCCATCGTTTCATTCCTGCAAAAGAATCAGGTGAGATGTTTCGGAAGTCCGTATACATGCAGTGGTTTTATCCGCGACCACCTCTGAAAGCCCTGTAGTTGGAACCTCTCTTAAGCGATCACCTCTAGGCGAAGGGTATGCGAATTAGTCTCGGTGCATCATGGAACTACTCATATCGTTACTTAGAAATTGCATGTAATAAATTCTTTACCAAAAAGATGTACCAGGGCATCTTCTCGAAAGAGAGCACGGTGTTTTGATTCTCGGAAGCGACCACTAAATCTTCACATTTTCGCTGGTTGCTGACGGGAATTTTCGACTGTACATTCATTTAAAAAACCTGTGTTCTCTGCTAGAAAATGACTATTAAAAAATTTTCTCCCTGATTCAATCTGAGCTACACATCAGACAAGTTGTACTTGGCTGGCAAAATTAAAACTCTTAGGTGCAAGTTGTACCTCGCCATAGCTTCTTATTGTGTTACAATAATAATAGATTTCAGTTACTCTCACTTAAGTTTGCAAAAAATGGCGACAACAATCAGACGTAAAGCTCCTTTAAAAGGAAAAACGTCTTGATTAGGGATGTGGCACCCCCTACCTTAATGTTCTAATTCCCTGCTGGCAGAGGCCTCTTTTCCCTGGTATTCGGCGGGCGGTCTCTTTTCCTCCCGCCTGCCGAATACCAGGGAAAAGAGGCCTCTAAAAACAGGACACTGTTCTAAGTCAGATGAATAGGCTTCACTGAATAGCGAGTCTGTTGAGAGAAACTTAAAAACACCTTTTAAAACAAATTGCGTAACCTTGCCACGTATTTAATCAGCAGAAGTTTAATAGCGACCGTATATATACCAACAAACCTCTGAAATGGAGGCCGGTGTCCATCATAAGACGCAGTGCCCGCCATACTTGCCATTTGAGCATGCCGTACAACTGAAGAGGGTCGTTATCGTAAGTGTCCGTCTCTTCGGCAATCAGCGGATTCTCGGCGTATAACGCCCAGCCTTCTGTAAACGCAGTGTAGTATGAGGCACTATTAAGCCAGCTTATTACTCCCTTGCAGTCGTCGCCAAATAGTTCACGAAAACCTTGAACCTATTACGTAAGCACAAAAACCGATGTACTCATTAATGATGTTACTACAGGTAGTTAATGTATTTATTAATATTGCCAGCGTTCTTTTACATATACATTTATCATATTTTGTTTAAGCCAACAACTTCTACCGCCTCGAATAGTTTAAATTGTGTGCCGGTAGAAGGTACCTGTCTCTAAGCATTCTCATTTCATCAACAAAATCTTTTTACCTGTTATTTTTCATTCATTTGCTTTCCTTTTTTTATTTTGTAAGCCTTGAACAACACACGGTGCAACATTGGGCTAACGTTGCCAGCGACATCTTTCACTCAGAGTGGCTAAAAGACTCCGCATTTGTTGTTGTCGTTGTTTCTTTAAAATGTGACTTGAGGAAGATTGAAAATTGTGTCTTATGTTCTTGGACAACTTGGTAATGAATTCATGCATGACCATAGTAGTACGCGTTATCAAGACATTAGCAACGGCGTGTTAAGTTCTCTTGGCTTCAAGAAACGAGATTAACTTTAGAGCTCGCTTGTTCGGGCATAAAACCCATGAGATACATATACAGCATTCTGGAAAAAGACCCATTTAATATGCAGGAAGACAAAGTGAAAAGTTACCTACAACACTGCGCGGAGCGTTCTACAGTAGGCCAGGAAACATCCTGCAACAACTGTTGCAAAATTACGCCAAAAAATTTCCCTACGCTCGCTAGTTCATAAGGCTACTACACTTTGTTTCAGCGAGCACCTATCTGAGAAACAAAAATATCTGCTCAAAAACACAGCATGAGGACTAAGATAGTCACCAGCAACAGAAATTAGTAATCAAATGGTGACGAGTGAAATTAGGGAATAATTTCACGCGCGTTTTGTCCTAAGGCGAGGGAAATTATTAGGATTTGGACA
>CALNXK010000022.1:820000-832500 GCA_942486035.1 Porites lobata | reverse complement strand
GCTCATTTTTCAGATTAAAAGAATTATTTCAAGGGAAAAATGGTTTAACTAAGTCGCTAATTTTTTTTTCTTTTTAAATACCAAAAATTTGGGTCGGTCGGAAGACGCTAAACGGTGAAAAAGAAAAGGATGGCCTTAACTTTGCTAAATTATATCGCTATGACGTTATGAAGACGATATCGAAAGCGCGTTAACGGACAGTGGTTGTAAATACCAGGGCCCTAGTAAATACTGTTCAAAATCCCGCCAAGCAAACAGTAACGCAACTGACGACAAAGCTGTCAGCCAATCAACTGCGAGGAAGCAAGCAAGGCCCAGTGCTTCACTGAAAACACCCTACTGTAAAACTGGCTTTGATTTCAGAATTTGACTCAAGTGCCCAATAAACGCCGCGGTGTCAAAAAATGGGCACTGCTGAAAGCGTCTTCGTAAGTTGACTGTTCCCTGTTTTCTTTCAGGGTTGTTTTATGAGAAAAGGAATGAAAAGTTGGCGAACGAAACGACAACTTGAAACGTGGCGACTATTTAACTATTTACTATTTAAGTCCCCGTTTCAAACGTATCCGCGCAGCCAGAAACCGTATCATCGATTTCTACACGAATTCACAAATCCGACGAATTCAAAACCAACAATCGATCGGGAAATTGAGGGTTGAGTTTGTTGTTGGTTCTCTCCCTTGCTCCGAGAGGTTTTTCTCCGGGTACTCCGGTTTTCCCCTCTCCTCAAAAACCAACACTCCCAAATTCCAATTCGATCTGGAACGCACGGAAACGTTTAAACGAGTTCATATGAACTCTTAAAAAGCAATTTTTTTTTCATTCCACCGCCCCTTACAAACATATCTTCATGGATTGATGAAAACCGGGTTAGCAAACATTTTGTAATTTCTCTCAACTTCCCTTGTCTTACCTTGTTTACTGTGTTGTTTGCTTAAGTGATTTTTTGTTGTTGTTGTTTTCCACCTTCGGTTTTGCTATTTTGAGCTGTTTTGACCCCGCTGAAACATTCCACGTCGCTTTTCGCCGTGTTTGTTTAAATTCGCCCCTCCCCCCCTCCTCAAATAATCTTATAAACGCGCGCGCGCCTAGTTTGGGTCCCAGGCTATCACTCTTTTCCGAAGTGAGCTATTGAACATGTCAGTTTTGCCCAAATGAAAAGTCCCCTACCCAATCTTGTACCTCGAGTCTTTGTGTCCCGTACTACACAAGCTGGCTTTCGGAACGAGGACGCTGAGTATGAGAGTGTCCCCTACCCTGAACTTCAGGAAGAAGCTCCCGATTCTAATCCAGACGGGCGGGCACTAGAAGCAAAGCCAGATAGACTCGAGGTCGAAGACTTTCGCGGAGTGTTAGTGAGAGTAGACCTCACTAACTGGGAAATTCGATTGATTTATGTTATAGCATTATTGGCTATCTCAAGTATATGCCGTTGGACAGACTCAATCATCTCCGAATGTTAAAAATATAATGTTAAAAATCAGGAATAGGCACTCGAGCTAGTCCCCGTCAATGACAAGCCCGCAATGTAATGTAGGCCAAAATATAAAATCGATATACCGCCAAAAATAATTATCAGCACAATGAAAAAAATAATTCTCAACACTTGTGGTAAAAATAATTCGTGGTAAGAACGAAAAATTGTTTCACAGAACTATATAAAAAAAATAATTTGACTTGATAAAAAATAATTCATGCAGCTAGAAATAATAAGCAACATGTTGAAAAAAGTATTGTGTAGTGATAAAAAATATCAACGATCAACGGTGATCAACGGTCCATGAAAAGTGTAGCCTGCGTGCAGACGATAACTAACCTCTGATTAGTACCGTCTGCGTTGCCTGCGTGCAGACGTCTCCTATTTCCTTTGTTGCAGGCAACGTCTGCGAAGCAGCGCAGAGATCCTTGTTCTGGACCCCCAACGGACTCAACGAATTACCGGAAGTGCGTTTCGAATTCCCCTTCAACCTGATTGGCGATCACGACAAACAAAAGAAAGGCCTTTTTAACTGGCCAATCGTGGCGTGTACTCAAACCTGGGTACACAGCTGGAAGTCCAGAACAAGGATTTCGGCGCTGTTTCGCAGACGGAGTTAACCAGAGTTTAATTTCGTCTGCGCGCAGGCTATGATAAGTGATACACTGGCAAAAATTGACTTACGGTGCAATTTTATTAAAAACGATTTTGACCAGAACGGGCCTCCATGTCGAATAATGCGACACCAAATTAAAACTGCCGTACCAAATTGATGCCGTACTTAATTCACTAGTTAGGTTGGGCACATGAGTAGCCGCCTCCCACGCAGCGGTTCTTAGGGGTTCTTAGGGGTTCGAGGGACGAGGGTCTGCGTGTACCTGCTGCCCCAGAAGACAAAGAAGATTGAACATCAACCATGGTTTAAAAAAAATTTAACCAGAAATCTAATTTGACTTGTAACATATAGATTATATTGAGTATGGCGATTAAATGACGAGGTACTGCTTTTTGTAAACCATGTATAAAAATAGTTTTCTCATGATCAGACAAATGTTAAAAAGGCGCAAAGGCGCTTACTAGAGCAAATAATGATATAAACAATAAGGAATTAGAAAGTAATCAGAGAAGAAAAACAAAACCCCGAAACATAAACAAAATAACGCTAAGACAGTGCTCTCATTTTCAGGATCGTTTACAGTGCCAGGGCCGGGCGTCTCCCAATTGCTAACCTCGTACAGCACAACAAAGGAATGTCTTTGAGCGCTAACAGGTCCAACCTCGGGCTTTTCCGTAGTCCGAAATTCGATTCGAGCAGTTTTTATGTACAGTCTTTCAGTATCTCGAATGTGATTGTCAAGACCGCTAAGATAACTACAGTGTGAATTTATTGCAAATTTTGCATTTATATATACACCCGATCGTTCAGAACGCTAGACCTATTTTAGCTAAGGCGTGTTACATAATCGTAGAGTGTTGTTTGTCATCGGGCGAGTTGACTTTACGTCTGGGTGAAACAACCTCGGAAGACTCGACTTTCGGGTGAAACGACCACAATTCTCGGGAGCTAGAGGGAGAGAGCCCACACGGCTTGAACGGTGAGGTCAAGGGAGGAAATTTGGTTTTATGGGGCTTATAAATTACTGGGAAAGTGTATTATAGAAATAGACATACCCTCTGGTCCGTCTTGCGATATTCTGATATAAGCACGTTGAATTGAATATAATCCATCTTGACAGTCTTCTACAGAACGCACGAACCCTGCCTTTACACCATATTTAACATTCTCGATGTACTGCATTATCGAGTCGTTTAACTGTTTTAGGTGGTCAATGACAAAGTTTAAATCGTCCAAAGTTTTGGGCCGTATTCCCCAGCTCTCGTAGGAAAAATGAGCCTTCAAGTCGTTTCCCACATAACAAATGGGCTGCCAACAGAATTTATTGGGTCCAAGCATCCAGTCACCGGCATAGTAATTCTCGTCGTAGGGCACACCGAAGTTGCTCTGTAGAAAGTGCTTTACTTGGGCTATCGCTTTGATCTCGCGCGGTTTTAGCTTGTCGCTGTCAACGCTCTCCTCGAGATTTACCGCTTCCTTGAACAGCCTTCTAGCTGCGTCCGTCCTGTCACGGATGGCGTCGGGATGAGCATTGTATGGACTGAAGGTTTGTCGAACAGACACAGGGGTCGAATCAGGATCATAAACTACATTGTTAGGACGCATCTTGAAGTAAGTCGATTTTACTTTCTTAAGGAAGTCATCAAGCCCAACGCGGTTAGCTTCATTCGAATAATCGCATGGCTTCGATTGCTTGATTGCCTCTTTCAATGACCGGCCTTTGCTGCAAACCTTCTCATCTTTCGACAGTTCCGTCCCTCCAATTCCAACAAGAATGATTCCTACTAAACAGAGGATTACAGCCGCAGCAATAGCGATGTAATAGGGTGTTTTAGAGGTTGGTCGTACCTCTTTTAAAACGTATTTTTTGTCATCGATCTCCATTCTTGACCACAGCAAGGATACAGAAGGTCAAAGATACCGAGCCTCATAACGGACAATGCATGCGTGACCTACCTCAGTGGTGTTATATTAACAGACTGAGGCTATTTTTAATAACCGTCCCTGTTGATTTGCATATTCAACTAGCGTTAGATGCAGTCACCTGCTGGTCAGCTCTATTAATTGTTTAAAATCGTCTGACCGTCGCGTAAATGTCAACAAACATGAAAAACTGACGAATAAATATTGAATTAGTAAGTAGTTAATTAAGTAATTTAAAAGTAAAAATAAAATCACTCGTCAATAGTCCTTTCTGCGAACTGCAAGACTGTGCGACCGAAAAGTTTGAAAGTATTTTTTACGGGTAGACTGAAGAAAAGCATCAAAACGGGTCATTTTGTCGTAATGTACATTCAGCTCTACACTGGGACGGACATTGGCTGCATCATGAGATCAATTAATATAAACGTATTTTTACCTGAGAAAAGTTGCGTATTACAGTGTCTTCAGCTAATTATAAAAACGACGATTCTAGCGAGCGATTTAAATAAAATGGCGATACAACTGGCCATTTTCATTCAACAAAAAGGACCGAAAGGGAAAGGCTGGGGTATGTAAGTACATACATCGCAACTGACAAGGAAAACATTAAGGTCAGATTTTGCCGCAACCTACCCTTGGAACCTCGATCATAACGAGCCTTCGAATAACGTTCATGTAGTCCTCGAAAAAACGAACGATATTTTTTTGTCCCAGTTATTGTACAGTGGGACCTCGATAAAACAACTGGGCCAAGGGACTGGCAAAATATGTTCGCTATATGACGAGGATTACGAGGTTTCGTTATATAGAGGCTGTTTTCCATATATTTTACTCAGTTATTGGGGCAAAAAATATCGTTCGTTACTACAAAGGACTACGTTATCTAGAGGTTCGTTATATCGACGTTCCACTGTAAAATATATGGAAAAGAACCTCTCTATAACGAAACTAGATTTTGCCAGTCCCTTTGGCCCGGCTTCGTTATACCGAGGCTCCCCACTATATTGAGCTTTTTTTCAAGCGGTACTTCATTAATTTAATTTTTATTGTATATACTCCTTCAGCGGAACTGACTCAACTTAGAGGGAACTGTTGTCTGATTCCCGTAGTAGTTTCAGAGAAGATGACTTTCATTTTGACATCCTGGCCTTACCATTTAAGAAAGTGAATGGGGAAATTTGGCTTCGTTCGGGTTCTTATATGAAGGAGTAAGCTATCACGACGACCACGACAGTGAGAGCGTCTCTAAAAGAATGTGTTTTTTCACGTCGCTGTAGTGTCAGTCGACGAGAAAGAAGTATACCAATGTGATGTAATTGCAGATTGCAGTGCTTAAGCTTTGCCCATAAATCCCCCCAACTCTTTTTTTAATCCTCGTTACCGTAGTCGGTCGTCGTGTTTTTGTGGCTCCCTCATCTTGGCCGCCAAAGAGTGGTTGATCTCGATAATATGAAGAGAAGGCTGCTTTACAGAGCATGGACAACTATTTGCGTTGGTGACTTACTATCGTCCATTGCCCTGACTTTCTGGTATCTCCGTGTCTTCATAGGTACCGTATTTATTCGATTAACCGCCCAGGGCGCTTATTTAATTTTTGGCCCTGAGAGTGGGCGCTTATTCGAGCCTGGGCGTTTGTTAACTTTTTCTGCCTTTAGGATGGGCGCTTATTCGTGGTAGGCGCTAATTCGAGGTTGGACGCTTATTCAAATAAATACGGTACCTTTGATTGCTGAACTGGGTTGGCAAATATTAGGTTGAAAAGCGTTGTTCACCTCTTATACAAAAAACCGACGAAGTCACTCTCTTACAACGTCTTATAGTTTAGCTGAGTGTTGCAAATTCAACCGAAAATTTACAAAATTTCACTTTTGACAATTACGTCTTTTGGATATCACTAAACTTGTGATATGTGTTTACAAAATTCACCAGAAACTGTCCAACAGAATAATACATGTGAAAGTCATTTGTTAAAACCTTCAAAGCAACAAGAAGAAGAGCAAGCACCCTCGAAAAGTCTGTTTTTTCCGCACTTTTTTAGCGTATATTTGAACAACACTTACAGTTCGAGATATAGCTAGTTTTGCTTTTAGCTCAAGTCGTACACTTTAATTTTCTCTCTCAATGGCAATTGACCTGTCCTGATTGTGAATCTCGCCACATGTTGCGTGTACCTGGTGTTCTAGTTCCAAACAAACAGACCTTTAATTTAACAAGACGATGATAATATTCTAAACAATTATCAGGCAACGAATAACTCTGATCAGTAATTAACTTTAGCTTCCTTCACTCTCGAACCAAAAGTAATCTCAGACTGCTTAGTTGAACGGAAACTTGAACGCCACGAATCGGGATAGTCATTCTTTGTTTGATTTCAACTTAGTTAAATTTTGTTAAGTACCTGAAGTTGAAGTTATAAACAAATAAATAAAATACCTTCTGAGGCCCTGAGTAAAGCAATTAAGCCCGACATTAACTGATATAAGCAACGGGATAGAAACGCCATTTGCATGTTTTCGCGCGCTTCACTGGTTCGATCGAGGATATCAACCTCGCCAACTTAGGAATATGGCCCGTGTTTGAACCATGCTTAAAGTCAGAGCTTCCTTCCCTTTTCATTTTCATCTGAAAAGTTCTATGGTAGTCATTTTCAGAAATACAAAGTGCTCTTATCTTTCAGAATCACCTAAAATAGATATTACCTAAGAATTTCTATCAGCACAAAAATAACAGCGTGGTCTTGCCTTGAAATAACGACCAATACTCTACATGGCCATGGAGACGTTAACTTGTTACTACACCAGACTGGTCGGTTTTCTGTTTTTTCTTGGCATAGTCTTTCTACTAACATCCGCATCCGTTAAGTACGACCATAATTCGACTGAACATGGTGATGGCCGTGTTAAACAAAGTCACTGCAGCTTCTCCAAAGAAGCTAAAAGAATAGGCCTAGAAAAATACCTTCAAAAGGTTCTTAACACATATTATGAGCTTCATCCGCAAGACTTGGTTTATAGGCCTGGAGGTGTAACAACAGAGGAACTAAAAGCAAAATTTAGACCATACGATCCAGATCCAAAACATTTGAAGCGAATCTCCGATGTAGCGCGACAGCTTCTAAAGCAACTCAACGCTCTTCGTGTTAATAAAGGGCTATTAAAACTTCGCGAGAAAAAGGCGCTTGCTCAAGTTAAACACTATCTTGTAAACAATTTCGGAACGCCTTATAATGGAGACTATTACGCGGGCGATTTTCTTATGGGACCCAATCTGTTTTGCTGGCAGCCTATATGCGATGTGGGTTATTCTGATATCCGGTATGGTTTGAGTAATTTACGCATTAAAAACTTGAAGGATGTTCAGTTGGTGATCAGTAAAATGAACCTTGTTGAAAAGACGTTCGCGCAGTACATCCATAATTTGAAACTTGGTATTAGAGCTGGAATGGTGCGATCAACTGAAGAATGTGTTGCTGGCATAAATTCATTTCAACGAAGCTATTTTCAAGTGTTTCTTAAAGGGGAAAAAGGTATGTATCGTGAGATCCCGATGGAAGTTGATACAACAAAAATAACCGGTACTAAAAAATTGTTCGTATCCGGCCTATGATATATATGAGATAAGTGTGGCTGTTCTTTGCTTCAATTGCAGGGTTGAGTGTTCCGTTTGATAGGTTCATTTGATTGCTAGTTTTGCTTTCCTCATAATGTAACTGATGGGCAGTCTGCAGGCTAGTTTCTTAAACTAAATAGACTGTAAAACAGTCGGGTTTTTTTGTCTCAAAATCGCCGGGTTTTGCAAGGTGCGAAGCGAGTCGCGAAAGCGTGATATCCTTGCGCAAAGCGCGCGAGCTCCTTTGATGGCTCTCGCGTGCGTTCTCCTACGCGAAAATGCAGGCTGGTTCAGTTTGTGTATAACAAACGTTAACAAAATGTTCTTGAGAGACAGTTGGAGAACGCGTCACTGAGTCGTGAAAGGCAAGAGAGAATTTGGTCCACTCTTAATGTGTGTGTAGCTTTTCTCGGCCGGGTTGTCCGAAGAAAGAGCTTCTTTGCTTCCACTACGGGTAAAGTAGCGAAGATGGCAGTCGTAAGACGCTTAGCACAGCCACAGTCTGTACTCATTACTCATTTGCGGTCAAGAGGACGGTTATCTTTCCTGGTCTTCTTCAGTCACAGTATCACTGCAGTTAATTTTTACACTCTGCGCATAGCCGCATTGACTCGATTGATGATCAAATGATAGAACTAGTTAGATACCATCAGACTTCTAGAGAAAATAGACATTGCCCTCGTTTTGGGTCCGATCAAATAGAAGATAGCCTGCGTAGGAAGTATGTGGGTGAAAGAGAGAACGGGCGCCCGCGAGGGAGACACGCCAGGGGGCGAGGGAGCTAGCTCTCCCCTCGCGTGTCTCCTCCTCGCTCGCCCGTTTTTTCTTGTGCCCACTACATCCAAGCGCCTGCTACGCATGCTAAATAGAAGACAAAGTTCACTTTTTTTTTCATTGCCTAAGTACTCTATTTTGAGCCACGGTCTGAAATAATTTTTACAGTAAAGTTCAGACTCTGATTCCAAATATTCTGCGCATTATCCGGCGTAATATCAATATCATGCAATTCATTATACGTATTGTAGCTTGCTTTGATTTTGCGACTAATTATTAACCGGTAACTTCACTGTCCTGTGACAAAATTTTAGTTCTCCTACTTTTTTTTCTTTATTTCTGTCAAATAGTTTTTTTCAATTCTGTATGTATAGATGTATAACTGTTAATGTATAGTCTTGCAAACGAAGTTTGTAGTTGGTAATCTTAAGATTTTAGCAGCCGAGAGTTGAAATTGGATAAGCCGCCTGCGCTCATCCTGTCTGGAACCAGTCTCTAATATTGGGCCGCTTCATTATTGTGTTCTATCTTGTGAAAAACTATTCAGCTCTAAAATAAAGTAGAGAAAATCACATAGTCTGGTCGGATCATATACGTTTCTAGGAAACTGCCCACCTACCCTTCCCCTAAGCCAACATTTTGCCCTAAGTGAAAAGAAAGTGTGAATGTTGGCTTAGGGGAGGGATAGGTGGGCAGTTTGTCAGAAACGAATGATCGTTTGGTCTGTAGTAGGGTAAGGGTTTCACAAACATGCCGCACCCCACACCTCCATCTGTATTCTCAAGGAGTACTCCTTGGGGGCCGTAACGAGAGAAATGCTACATCCTGAATGGGGCATTCTTCATGAGTGCTCTTTACGCGTGGTTGTCCGTCGAAGTTGGTTTACGAATCTCATTCACATTGATAATTAAGGATCCCAGAATAGTCCAGTATAAAAACTCTTTGCGTCATCGTAGATCGAGAGCAAGCGTAAGGGACGAACAGCGAAGCCGCAAGGAACATGGCCTGCGTTGCAGGCGTCGAAACGGGTAGGATAGGAGGCATAAAAGGAAGAGGTATTGGGAAATGTGGAAAAGGGATGGTTTTTCACTCGAATGTGGCTCATCTGGGTGCGAAGACCGTAGCTCAAAAAGGAGTTTAACATATCAAAGTCATTTCCCACGCAGAAGGACATTAGATATTTTTGACTCTTACATACAGGGGGAGCTAACGCGGTTGCGCAGTAGTATCAAATTAAATTGCAAGAGATGGCGAATCGTCCAAAGAGAGAATTTATGCCCGCCAAAACGTTATGCAGAGCCCGGGGGGAGGACTCCGCATATGAAAGGGGTGGGGATGCTCGTCGGAAATTTTGAATTAAACCCGAAAAGGAGACCGATCTGGGCGTGGCCCAAGCTTTTTTTGACCCCTAAAAGAGACGAAAAAATATACATATGCCCAGAACACCCTAAGTGAGACCAAAATCCGAAACTTACACCCCTAAGCAAGACGACGAGTATCCCCACCCATATGCGAAGTCCCCCCCCCCCCGGGATGCAGAGGAGCAAAATGATCTGAAGCGTTGCAATGCCAAAAAAAAGTCGAAAACGGACAAAGACCTTTACGATATAAAGATTGTATAGGTGGACAGGGAAAGGAAACGATTTAAAATTCATTTTGTTCGGTTGGGTTTGGAAATCAATTCGACGAGTGGCGTGATTTCAGTACCAGAGGTGGACAGTTTCCGTTTGTCCGCTTGGAGAAAAGTTTTGTCCCCGGCGAAGAATCATTGGAGGACAGAAGGCATATTTTTCATGGGCATTTATACCGAGCTGTTAAAAGAAAGATGAGGTCAAGCCGGCGTGAAGACCCTAAGGTCAGGATAGAATTACCCATAGAAGCTGACGTGTTTTCCTGTGATCTCGGTCGGACAACCAAAGTCAACTTTCAGAGACCAGAAACAGAAAAAAAACTGCTTAATTTATTAACAAACGTCAAAAGAAAAATGAGGGGAAAAAAGAATAATCAGAAAGTAAAATGGTTAACTTGATCGATCGACTACTTACTTGTTTATTTGGAGCGTAAACGAGGGAAAATCCCCTTGCCCTGATGTATTTTCCCCGCCTTTGAACCCGTCGGACTCGTCTTCTGTAGCCGTCACGAAAGCAGCAAAGCTTAGCAGTATAGCCAGCACCAAAGCGCTTAGTTCCATATCCATTTTACGTTTTTAATTGACAAAGTTCAACAAACCCGCATAAATTACATATGAAAACGCGCCAAATTTATTGCCCCCGCAGGGATTTCGCCCAGAAGGCGAAATCCCGAGGAGGCACTCTAGTAACTCGCGCGTATATTAAGGAAAGTACTTACAGCTGAAATATACAGTCAGTATGCCAGAAAAATCTTGATTTGCTTGAAGAGGGGCCGCGAGGAATCGGTAGGTAATGATGACGTTTCTACTGTTTGCGCCCGCAAGGACGAAATGGTTAGGATAACGTAAGGACAGAAAACCCGAAGTGACCGCTTAGGTAGATTTTGTGACATTTATTGTGCAGTCGTACTTCGACACTCTTTTGCGTTACGTGTTATCAGTGACATTCTGTAGAGCAGTTGTTTTGAAAGTTATGGACCAAAAGACACTCGTTAAGCGCAGGTGAAGTTATAAGATGCGTATAACTATGTATATATAAACACTTGGAAAGCTGGCCAGACATGAGTTCACAAATCTTTGATTGGAAACTTTACCAGACACTCTTTCTCTCTCTTTGACCGGAATAAGACTCAGCCCCAAACAAGCAAGACGAGTCAATCAACGGCTAGCTTATCAATAGCAGAACGATGGACGATTACAGAAATCGCCGACAATCAAATTCTGTGCTGACTAATTCTCTGCTCACAGATGTCCTTCCACTATAAAGTTTAAAAGAAGACTCGAATGCGCGAGCGTGAATTGATCAAACGTCCTCTTAAGTTCTAAGGCTCACTTACGCGCAAATAAAATGAACTGAATGTAAAAAGTGAAAAATTCAACTTCTAATTAAATCTTTTCTTGTGGTTTAGAATAAACTATTCTCGAAACTGAGAAGCTGAGTAAATCGAACTGCAACTGTGCATGGAACCTTGCGTTTCCTGTATTTATCTCACCTATTGAATGAAATATGGGTGAAAATAGGATCTTGTTTACTGTGGGTAATGTCGACCGAGATATCGGTCGATATAGCGGTCGATATAGCGGTCGACACTCGGTCGATAGTCAGTCGACAGTCGGTCGATAGTCGTTCGACACTCGGTCGACAGTCGGTCGATACTCGGTCGACGCTCGGTCAATCAATCAATCAATCAATCAATCTTTATTTAAACACGGTAAAATCCATCAGGAATTTAAAAAATTAAAAATAACCTAACTATCCTAAACAAAATTCAAAACCTGACTACAACTAATCTAACTAAAACCTGTTTTTCATGAATGCCGTGTATAACATTAAAAGTGAACATTAACTAATCTTTTAAATTGACTAAGAGATTCGGCTTCTCTCACATGACAGGGTAGGCTGTTCCAGAGAACTGCTCCGCTATAAGTAAAGCTGTTTTTCATGAAATTAGTTCGCGGAAATGGGACAAATAGTTTGTTAACAGAGTCCCTCAGGGAGTAACGCGTTTCATTTCGTTTAACAAACTTAGATGATAAATATTCAGGAACAAGGCCATTTAAAGACTTGTATACCATTATGGATTTCTGTATTTGAAATTGAGTGCTCAAGTCTTTCCAATCGAGTTGTCTAATCAAACGGTTAGCATCAGCATCATAGCTAGAGAAGGTTAAAACGCGAGCGGCACGGTTCTGAAGCTTCTGTAGCCTGTCAAATAATGTTTTACCACAATTACCCCAGACAAGATTGCAATAATCGAAATGAGATTGAATTAGTGAGTTGTATATATAGTGAAGGGTAGGTGGAGGGACAAAAGGTCTAATTCTTTTTATTGCTCCAATTCCGGAAGCGACCTTTTTAGATAATTTATCAATGTGTGTTTGCCACCGTAGATTTTCATCAATAAATATTCCAAGCGATTTGACAGAGGAAACGTGTTCTATCGGAACATTATTAATCGAGAGCTCAAGTGGGT
>CALNXK010000022.1:780000-812500 GCA_942486035.1 Porites lobata | reverse complement strand
AAAAATATGGATGTAACAGAATGATTCCTTCATTAAAACCAACGAGAGAAGAAACATTGTATCAAAATTTGTGCTGTCCCGAGAGACCTTGTGGCCCCAGCAGGGTCACGCGATTTTCAATGTAAGGCTTTTGTCTGGCGTGACTTTCATATGACGTGCTTGAAAGGCCTGAAAGGCAGTCATCACACAAATGAAAACAAGTTAAAGGTAAACTTAAAATGGAATTAAATAAACATTTTGCTCATTTACTAAGCAAAGCAACAATTGTTGCTGTATGAAGAGTCTGTATGAATAGTTAATTAGGGCCGCCTGTAACTCGATATTGATTCGTTCTCGTCACATAATGTAAATTACATCTAAGTTAATTCTTAATTTAAAGATAAAATCTTCATGCAAAAATTACTGTATAATAACCAATTAAAAATGACATCTAACTGCTTCGAAACGCATGCTTTGTACTGGTCGATTTGTTCTGCCAAGGCCAGTTGATAAATAATAACATACAAGTTTATGATTAATAAAAAAAGTCTGTTTTCCTCCAATATTAAAAAGATACAGAAACCTCCATTACGATCTCAGTGTGATCTCACCTGTGAACAAATGAACTGTCAATCTTATGTAAACAAAGCCAAACTTACCAACTACACCGCATATAAATGTGCGGCATCATCTCCAACTCAAGCTCGAGTACTATAAAATGGCGTCTCAAATTAAGAAGCAAAGAAAACTCGTGATCATTGCTGGGATTTTTGCTCTTGTCGGGTTCATTCTCTTAATCATTGGGATAGTTCTCTTGACAAAATCTAAGTCGAAAGATTGCGACCTAGATGAAGCCGATAATGATAAAGAAAAACACCGGCAGACGGACCGATGCAGTTATTCCGCGGCGGCTGAACTAGCAGGCGTAGGTGACTTTCTGCAGAAAGTGCAAGACAGATACTTTGAACTTCACCCGCAAGAGTTGATTTTTAAACCTGGAGGGGTGAAGCCAGAGGAAATGAAAGAAAAATTCCAACCGTACAACCCAGATCCGAAAAACCTAAAGCACATCACTGATGCAGCGCGAGCTCTTCTGCTCGAACTGAAGAAAATGTCGATCAATGCTAGACAACTCAAGCCGCGCGAGAAGAAATCTCTAGCTCAAGTAAAGCATTTTCTGGAAAACAATTTTGGAATGCCTTTTGATGGAGACTATTATGCTGGGGTTTTTCTTATGGGTCCAAATCTGTTTTGCTGGCAGCCGATTTGCAATATTGGTTCGAACGACATCAAGAATGGCCTGGGAAACTTACGCCCCAAGAGCTTGAGTGATGTCCAGTTAGTACAAGGGAAAATGAAGCTAGTAGCCAAAACGTTCACACGGTACATCGATAACTTGAGGTTCGGAATAAAAGCTGGCATGGTGCGATCAAAAGAGGAATGTATCGCTGGAATAAATTCGTTTAAAAGAGATTACTTCAACGTTTCCATGAAAGGAGACATAGGTATGTGGGAGTATAGTACAAATCAAACATCAGAGATGTCATGCTGGGAGCACCCCTGGGATATATTTTTTGAGGGGGTGAGTTGGTAGTGTGCAACTCCTTATATTTGTCGCCCGACTGATTTTTAAACAAAAGTAAATGCGCAATATTCTAGCCTGCGTGGCAAGCGTTTCCAATCGAGTTATTGCGCGAAAGTTAGAAAGGAAACAAACTTCTTTCCTCTCCCCCTCCCCCGTCATTCATTTTTTTTTGCTCTAGTCCCAGCTTTCTAGACGAACCTCGCGAGGAAACGCTTGCTACGCAGGCTAGCAATATTCATTCTTAGTACCCTGCTTCTTTGCAGAGGCATTTGCACTAAATACCTGGTTTGAAACAGGCTTGTCATTGTGGCCGTCACATAGTATTAAACCCAGGATTATAAAATTTTTAGTTAATCTGGAGAAATTAATATCAGGGCAATAAAATTCATCTGTCAACATCTATGTCAAAGGCAATAATATCGTCATGGTCCACTTGTGATCCCGGCACCGTGATAACTCCAAATCGACTTCATATCCGCAACCCAGATAAACTTGCATGCGTACAGTTTTCTCTTGGTAATGGGCGATTAGGTTCCTTGGGTGGGATCGAGCTCGAGGGGGATGGGGTGGGGGTGGATGGTACACTGTTTTTTACTTGGGTCCTTCTGGCTGACAGACCGTGACCTATATAGGAGACATCACTGTTTGCCAACATTGGTTTTGTTATTCAAATTTTTCACGAGCGAAACAAAAGGATCTTTTGTTACAAGCACCAATGCGCTTCTGGTTGGCACATTTTGAAATATCGGTAGGTGACGTCAGCGTGCCCCTGTTATAGAACCACATAGAATGGAACGCAAGCAAGGCAGGACCCGGGCAGGACAAAGCATCTACAAGACCAAACTTACCTTTCACAGTTTCATATCGAACAGCTGAAGGAGGCAAGGATTTAAGAAGCGAAGCATTCCGCCGAAAATAAGCTGTAAAATCTGGTTGACTAAAGAAATGTGTAGAAATATATTTTTGATATTTTTGTGAAATATCTTTGCTGAAACAAAGTTTTCTGGGCTCTTACCTAACCCTTCTTCGGGGGATTTTAGCACTTTAAAGGTGAACCGAAAATGTGGTATGCGGAAACACGAAAAACTTATTTTAGATTGGTTTTGAGAACTGAAGGTTTATTTCAAACTTAGCACAGCTATATTGGCATGACGAATGTTTGTGACATGAGCGTTCTCATCAAACAGTTTACACAATGTTGCATTCCTTCGTTGACAGCATTCATCAAATACTGACGTAATAACGGTGATAGTAGATCATTACCGTTTTTTTCTCCCCTCCCCCTCCCCCCTTTCCTTCTTCCGCCCTCGCGCCTACTGTAAGGGTTACTATTTCTACTCTCCCCAATCTTCCACTGTCATAAAATCAAAGATGGCCGCTACAACAATATTACGAACACGAACAAGGTTTCGCGCATCCAAAATACGCCTGCACTGCAGGCTACTTTGTAATGGGCTCGGCGGCAATGTATCGTATTTTCCCCTTTTTTTCAATGCTGAATCAAATGAGGAGACCATGAGAGTCTGCACATGGTAACAGAAAAAATAGCATGCATGCGTAAATGGCGGTATTAGCGAGCGATTGCATACTGTTGCCTTTTTGGCTAAAGTCCATCCAAGAATGTACCCTGTACCAAACAATCTAGCCATCTAGGCAGGCTAAGAACAACCAGAATGAAGGCTTCTTTCTTTTCACAACTTCGAATTCTTCCTACCTGATCTGTAAGTAAATGCGGTAAGAAAATAGATCCAAAGTACATTGCCGATTTTCAGAATTAAAGGGACGTATGTTATAACCTAAGGGGTAAAGGAAGTAACTTGGTACAGCCTCATTTTAAAAGCTCAGTGGATGTATAAATCCTTTTCATTTATAGCTAGTAAACCGTGGAATAAGCTAGTGTCATATATTAGAACTCTGATAATCTTAAAGTGTTTTTAAAAAGGCTCTTCAAAAGCTCAGTTTAGAATCTTTATATTAGTTTTTGTCTTGCCAGTACTTAGGTTATTTTATCATTATTACTATTTTTTAATCTATTTAATTCTTTGCTATCATAGTTTGTGACCTTTTTCTGAATGTTCATGTTAAATTTTAGCTCTCTTTTAATAGTTTTTTATATGATGATATTTTTTATGTAATAGATATAAAAACTTATGTAGTTAAAATTTTTACTTAGGTTTTTACTTTTTACTAGTGTATCACGTGCACCTTCGGATGATTTTCTATTGTTAACTCCTAGGTGTTACTAGCCTCCCACGCAGACGTTGTTACGGGTTCGTCACGCAATCATTCCTCTCGTGGGGTAGGAACGCGTGACGAACCCCTAAGAACGTTTGCGTGGGAGGCTAAGGTGTTACGTGTATAAATAAACTACTTACTTACTTACTTATTAGGATCAAGGGAGAGGTAACCTGCGATCACGCTTTTTTTTAGAGGGATAAGAGGGAGAGGGCATAATCTCAGGCTAAGGGAGAGGAATTGATACTGAAGCACTGGTCCTAACCTTTTCCACTATGGAAAAAGGGTTTTGTCCCCTTGGAAACCTAACATATATTTTATTAGAAACAACCTGGTATATTCAATTGAACTTCCTGTTGTCGGCAAAAATAAGTAGCAATCAGGCGCGTTTATCTAAGTTAACAATTTCAATTCATTATCACTAACAACGTACCATAATCAGTTACAGTGCATCTGCCAAAAAAAGGTTTAAGTAGATCAATACCTCGTATCACGTACTTATGCTTCCGAGATAGAGACTTTTCTACTACTTGATAATGATCTGACAGATTCTATGGTAATTAACAGAAGCCCATAATCCGGAGCGTTCAACTGCCATAAATTCGTGCAACGGCGTTTTTACAAGTGAGTTTATTTTTAGTTAAGCTTTTCCCGCGAAAAATAACTGTTCCACGAGGTCAATTCCCCCATTTGATCGTCGTTTAGACTGTTAGTAGCTTGCTTGGACCTTTTCACAGTCGGCTATTTCGAAGATGATTTCGATTTAATTCCCTTTGCGTGAATTATCCGTTGTCGCCGATGAAGTAGACGTCCTGGCTAGGTTTTGCAAATCTTGCTCTGAACTGCTAGTTTCCGTGTAAATACTGAAATTGTCGCTTGAAGAACTGTCAGAAGACTCCTCTGAAGATTCCTCACGTGTTTCCGCCATGTTTTTTTCAATTTGAAGGAGTTGTCCTAATTACGTATTAAAAGTTTATCATTGATGACGCAATTGCTAGTGATTGGCTTTTCGAAAGCAATTCGCGGGAAAGGCTTATCTAAAAATAGACCTACTTGTGAAAACGCCGTTGCATAGGCGCAGTATGGAGGTTAGACGCTCCGGGTTATGGGCTCCTGTAATTAACTATTATTCCACGAATGCGCCTTGGATATGAGATGGTAGATAGCCAACGAGGAGCATGTATCCAACAAGCGCGAGTGCAATAATTGTTTTATTAAAAACGCCCACAAAATATCGAAAATTCTTCTTGACTTTATTCTGTTTATTTGTAAAAACAACCGATTTTCAGCTTGTTTTTAATTTTGAGCAGACGCGTACAGTTACCATATTTGGAGAGCATGGCATAATGGCACATATACCATGATGGCTACGCCAATCATCAGCTCATAAGCTCTGATCTTGAATTGCATTATCCAATGATTCAGTTTTTAATAGTAGGAGATATAGGTATATGACATTTCCATGTGATGTGATCGATTTCTCTTATTTGCAAGGCTGCATGTTTTGTTGTGATCTGAGTTTTCAGTGCCCGTCCTTCATTTTTGTTTTCAGGTATTTTTGATGAAGATTATATGAGGCCTATATTAGATGAAAAGTTTCTGGCCTTGTTGCAGCCCGACGACTTGACAAAATGGAAAGACGACAAAGGAAAGACTGTGAACGAATCTATTCGAGAGCACGCGTTGGAATACATTGGCAAACCCATCCAAAAAGTGATAAGGCAAGTCTCCAGGCTGTGCGCCTGCGTCTCGCCCCGGCTTTTCCGCGAGTTTAAACAGGAGTGTAACCTCCCCCCCTCGCCCACCCCCCATATCTGCTGAAGTCCAGCCTTGAATAAAAACTTGTCTGGGCTGCGCGTGAGACGTACGTTGGTTTTCTTGCACGACGTTACGATTTATGCCCGCACTGTCTCTTGTTAGTGTTGGCTTTTCAACCGCTTAGGTTGTTCATTCAAGCGTGATGCCAGCCGGCCATACAGAGTTATTAACCTTACACCGTAATTTTTAGGGAGTTATTATAACTCCAAAAATGGAGTAAAAATTTTAGGTACAGGATAACCCCTTTTTTGGGGTTATTTTAACTCCTAATTTAACTCCGAATTTGGGGTCATTTTTACTCCTGAAAAAGAGTTCTTTTTACTCCCAGTCTTGGAGTTAAAATTACTCCGAAATGGGGTTACTTGTACTCCTTACAGGGGTTGTTTTCACCCTTTTTGGAGTTAATTTAACTCTGAAAGTGGAGTAAAAATTTTAGGTACAGGATAACTCCTTTTTTGGGGTTATTTTAACTCCTCAAAATCTGTGGTCACTTTTACTCCTGAAAAAGAGTTCTTTAAACTCCTTTTTGGAGTTAAAATAACTCCACGAAAAATAACTCCACTGTAAGGAGTTAAATTAGCCCCACTAGAGGAGTTATTATAACTCCCTGAAAATTACAGTGTAACTAAGACTTATTGCGGCTTTTTTTTGCCGTTCTCGTTGCCTTCGCCGTAGTCGTTGCTAAAGCTAAATATTTATTTTTCCCATTGCAGATTCTTAGAAACGGAGCATCTTCAGCACTGCGTTCCAAGTGATGTTTCCAGCGGTCTAGCAACCCTGCCGCTCTCTCACGTTTACATCAACGGAACCAAAACTGCAAACAAAACCACCAAGAAACTACCTACCGGTGAACCGTTGAACGGAACGCGGGCGTACGAATCAATCATGCCTTATTTCACGACAATAACTAAAACGCCAGATCAAGTACACCAGCTGGGCAAAGACATGTTGAATAAACTTTACCCAGAGGTAGGTCTATTTGTATGTCTACTGTCCAATAGTCGACACTTGTTCAAGTTGTAAACTAGTAAAAGTCAAACAATTGGTAAGAGTTTTAAATCAATGTTTACCTAGCCAGCGCGGCAGGCGCTGGTTAGTTTTCTGTTGTTGTTGTTGTTGTTTTTTTTTAAATAGAGCGCTCGAAGGGAACAAGCGAAGAGGAGATGGGCCGTCTCTCTCCTTTTCTTCCCTTGCGCGCTCGCGTCCCTTTTTTTTCCTTTCGCCCTAAAAAAAAACTGGTGCCTATTATATTTTTACTATTTTTTACGCGATTGGGTCAAGTGGTGTGTGTAATTGATGCGTTTGAGTGAAGTAAAATGAGTTACAGTACTTGGCTGCATCGCATTGGTGTAGAGAGGGGACCTATTTTCAAGTGAAAAAGGGAAACATCGATCTGGCATGACAATTTCTAGTTCTATATTCAACTTACCGGTACTCGAACCACATTCTGTGCGTGCCATGGTGAAACTGCATCAACATTACACACAAATTATAGGTAGCACTGACATGAACTGAAAAGAGATCAGCACTAATGTTATGAACACTGCTTGTTCACGGACGAAACACATCCGATGAATGGGGTGTTAAAGCTGCATAACAATGTCGATTACACAAAAACTGATTTACTGTTCCGATAGTAAATATGATGATTCCAAGTGATATTATCATTTCCTGTAACTAAAATGGTTCTTTTTGACCCAGCAGTTTAATTAATTTTATACATTTTCAGGTTCTGGAAATCGCCCGCCAAGTCACAGGCGAGAACGACAATGATACTGCAAAGCAGGAATTCATCCAACGACTGAACGAGTCAGATATGTTCTTCAATAAGGAACCATTTCCTGCAAACGAATCCAACGAAAATGCTCACAATCTCTGCACATCTGTCAAAGAAGCGAAGAAATATTGCCCAAAACGATGGGAAACGATGGAGAAATGGTTCGCAGAAGCTCGGCGGGTAAGAGTGTACTTGCGCGCCAGTATATTAGCAATATTGCACACACATTATGAAAAGCGTATTCCTGATATTAACGTAAAACCAGTCCTCTCAGGAATACACTCAATCGAACACAAACATTCAACCTTCTCACTCTCTATTTTTCTCTTGATTTGACTGCATGATTGCGACTAACCAGATTATACACGAGCGCATGAGCATTTGAGAGAAACCACTTGCGTTACACTACATGCTGACTAATGAGAACTAATGATGATGACCCAGTGTCGAGAACGTTCGGGTTTTTTTTCTTCGTTTTAAAATTTTGGGCCTTATAAATGCTTCACTTTAGTAAATTTTCATTTTACTGACAGGTGATGAGCATGCTGGATCCTCAAACCACAGACATGTTTTATTTCTCTGGCCCTAAACACACTACGCCCAACTGCCCTGTGGACCTAGCTCCAAACTTTAACCCCTCAAGCGGTGCGCAGAGCTACCGAAGGAGCAACAAAGAATGTACTAGAAATGCGTATTACAACATCCCATTCTTCCTGGACAGACCTAAAAAATACGAGGAATGGAGTGTAAATGCACACGAAGCTAGGCCTGGCCATCACACTCAGGTGACGTAAATTCTCTACATCTATGATCTATAGTCTATAAGGAAACCCATGCCTTTTACAGCCATATTACAGCAAACCGATGTACATTGTACAAGTCAACTATATATCCCCTAAGGGGATTAAATAGTGGTGGATACATACCGGGACTCCAACCGTATATATCTCAGCTAGCACTATGAACCAGCCCTAAACGGGGGCATATATGGTTCATTTATCGCTAAAATTTTGTCTTCCGTGGCAACTATCCGAGTAAGGTAAGCCAATCAAAACGCGCGAAAATGGCCTGCGAATACAGCCGTCTCTTCAGCTCCTCGTCGCTAATGAATTTCCGCAGACGTGTTTTCTGCGAAACGTCCCAAGCGGCGAGGAGCGAGGAGAGACGGATGTATTCGCAGGCTAACGCGAAAATTGCTTTCCACTGATTTTGTGCATAATAATGAGCTGTCCTATCCACTCTGAATGTAGTTTTCTAAACAGCCGTTTTTAGTGTCGTCACGCAACGCTCCTCCCCAGCCGTTTGTACTGTGAGGAGGAGCGTTGCGTGACGACACTAAAAACGGCTGTGTAGCAGACTACTCTGAATGGAGGGAGCCTACAAAATCCATTCACGTGAGGAAGCATGTCGAAAAAGTGACTAAATAAAAACGGATTCGGTTGGAAGCAGCTAGTTTCGTTATCGACTACCAATCGGAAAAGAAAATTCTTATCAAACCGCAGATCTTACAGCACTTGGCGTACACATTTTGTTATCCACCAAACTAAGTTTCTCCCAGTTGCGAAACTGAGAGACAAGTCCATCTACGCAAACTCAACAATTTCTCCCATTCTGCCGCGTAATTGAATATTTTTCCTTTCGTGTAACCCCAGGTCCAAGGTTTGGTTGAGCATTTTCGAGACAGCTGTGGTGGTGTAATTAGCTGGTTGGATAGTTCTACCTATTATACCGCCTTTACGGAAGGCTGGGCGCTCTATGCAGAGAACCCACTGATCGCCCGGGAAACAAATGTCTACGACAAAGCGCCTTTTCAGAAGTATGGGATGCTAAAATGGCAGGTATGGATCAGACAAAAGTTTTGTTTTGGGGGCTCAGGAAAATTCCAGATTAACCCTTTTAATTTCTTTTTAGTTTTCCGTTTTTAATTTTTTTTCCCTCAGTTATTGTGCTTCAGGAGGTTGCTAAGATAATGATAATGATAATAATAGTAATAATAAAGATGATGAAACTGACAATGATAATGAAAATGATTAAAGTGCATTACAATTAATATAATACATTGTAGGTTACAAATCCTTACACCTGTGCGCCAGAACGTACGCACCTACCTGAAAACCTGTTGAAGATAAGAAAACGAAAAAAGCAAAATAAACGGAAGGGAAATAAGCTATAGCTGGAAAAAGAGTAGATGGCTATGTTACTCCGCTTTTCCTTTTTTAAAAAAGGAAAAGCCATTGGTCAAGATGGTCAAGCCAGTTGTTTGATTTGCGCGCGCCGTCGTCAACTGACGTTCCCGTTCTGTTGCTAAATCAGCCTATTAGGAAGCTTTAGCATCGAAGACGGCGACGGCAACCAAAACGTCATTTGTAAAATAAATTCGCCTTTTTTTCACACTTCATCGCCTATATTCCAATTTGCTGGAAATGTCAAATGCAGACGGCGAATTTCCTTGGAGTTGATTTCTTGGGGACTGCACTCAAATTTAGAAATTAACTGAGAGAAAGAAAAATTCGTCGTCGCTTGGTTACGTCCTCCATTAAACGTGAAATTAGGTATTTTCACGTCGTAGTCGTGCAGTGACGGTAAAGAAATGTACAAAAAGGTGTGACGCACGTGCAAAGTTTTTGTTTTGCTTATCTAAACTTTATGCTCTTTCGACATTCTCTTTGACGTCGCCGGCGTCGTTTCTAAACTCCCTAATAGGCTGATTTAGCAACAGGACGGGAACGTCAGTTGACGACGGGAAAGCGCGCGGAAAGGACTGAACACGACTTCCGGTGCCCAATTTGCCGCTCTGCCATTGGTCAAGCCAGTTTTTTAATTTGCACGCGCCGTCGTCAACTGACGTTTCCGTTCTGTTGCTAAATCAGCCTAATAATGAGTTTAAGGAGCGACGTTTTTTAGCGACGGACGTCAACCGGAAGTGGACTTTTTGCAATCTTGGGCCGTGATTTTGAATAAATGGTTGGGCATATCGGCTCTATAAGAGTAAAGACAGTTCTCACTACAAAGTTAGTATAGTCAGGGCAGATTAAAAGAGAAAAAGGCTCACTTCCGGCTGACGTGCGACGGCAACGGCAACAAAAACGTCTCCCTAAAATCTTGGGCCGTGATTTTGAACAAATGGTTGGGCATATCGGCTCTATAAGAGTAAAGACAGTTCTCACTACAAAGTTAGTATAGTCAGGGCAGATTAAAAGAGAAAAAGGCTCACTTCCGGCTGACGTGCGACGGCAACGGCAGCAAAAACGTCTCCCTAAAAGAGAAATCGGGCTGTTTGAAACTTCATCGCTCTTATTAATTTGTCGAAAGTTGGCGATTTTTTCGGGAGTTGAATTCTAAATTACTGTATTTAAGTTCACAAAAAGAAAAAGAACATCTTGGTCCTGTGTTCCCATCCTCCATAGAACGTGAAATGAGGAAATTTTACGTCGTAGTAGTGCAACGACGGCAAAGCAATGTACAAAAAAAGCGTGATGCACGGAGAAAGTTGTTGTTTCGCTTATCTAAGACCCTGTTTACATGGAGTGGGGGACCCCGGTCTAGTGGGGTAGGTTTCTTTTGTTTTGTGTCCCCCATTGCGTGAAAACAAAAGAAACCAACCCCACTAGACCGGGGTCCCCCACTCCATGTAAACAGGCTCTTAGCCTATTGCTTTTTTTCCCGTTCTCATTGTCTTCGCCGTCGTCGTTGCTTAAGTTCCCTATTGACCGCGAAGACCTGGTAAGACCCCGTACAGGAACTAGGCAATTACCATACCATATGATACAAAAGAAACTTTTAACGAAGTCGTGAAAACGATTAGAGGGACGGGCTGGGATTTGTTTAGATAACTTTACCTATATACCTTTGCAAAATTTTTGGTTACGCCCCTGCGCTCGTTTAGCTTGAAGTGTGAAAGCTTTCCTCTTTATTTCACTTTTTTCGTTTACCTCTTTTCCCGGTTCCAGAGTCAGTCAGGAGACTAAACAATGAAATGCATGAGGTTCTAAGACAAAATCGTTTGGTGTTGAAATTTAACCCATTAAGCCCTAAGAGTGATCAGCATCAAATTTCTCCTTGAAATATCGATGCTTTGTAAAACAGAGTGGTCATGATAATTACAGACATGATCACACAAGACGAATTTGCTTGATATTTTATCAACTTCTCCCCACTACTTCTGTAGGAAATGAATAGGGGCAACAAATGAGAATTCAAATTTTGATCTTAGGGTTAAAAGGGTTAAATAGAACCCATTCAGGCGCACATTCACATGGTGCTATTTGATTTTTAAAATTTATAAACATTTTAAATTTCTCTCAGTCATGACTTTTCGTAGTATATACTCTTAGGACTCTGATACAGGGTTAACTTTTGTATATAGATGGTTTTCACAGTGACGTCATCAAATTGTAAAGTCAAAATCGCGAAGTTGTACGAATTCTCATTTACACTAGGTTGAATTTAAACAAAAAGTAAATCTTTGTACAAGTTTCCATTCCCGTAGCATGTTTCATTTCGAAAATACAGCAATTTGAACTTCCGAGTTTTTACAGTGCGTGACACCAAAATAGAAATGCTGTTTCGTTGAACAAAAGTCTCTCCTCTTGATTTTCAACAGTATAACTATTTCAAGTATTAGAAGATATGTTTATGCGTACGTATGCTAGTTCTCGAGTGAAAAGAAAGAGCTTTTATAGAAATATTGAATTCCAGATGTTTTTGTTGATTTCCGGCGGCCATATTGGTGCAGCAAAACGGTGCACCAATATGGCGTCTCCATACCCCGGGGGTACTCCCTAATATGGGCTATATAGGTATGTGCGGCCCCAAAGGGTAGGGTTTTTCAGCCGTTTTGGTCATAAATTGGGTACCGATTTTGGCTATTTTGCCGCCATTTTGGTCATAAATAGGGTAACGATTTTTGCACTGTAGTCTTGAATGCACTTTTTTAGAAGAAGCTACTTCCTTATCATGTCCCCCTAACCTAATAAAAGCAGATAAACATTGCCTTTAACATTGGTCTGAACTAGGGAAATAATTATAAGGCAGGTCTGAAACAGGGTATTGATTTAAGGGTCAGGTCATAAATAGGGTATCAAATTTTTGGTTAGGTCATAAATAGGGTAGGGAAAATCGCAGATTTTGGTCATAAATAGGGTAAGGGTTTTGGGAAGCGGGCCGCACACCCCTACCCAATTTTTCTGCGAGTACCCCCCCCTCTCCATACAAACCTCTACAAAGGTGCGTGAAACGTTTCGGCATATAACTCAGAAAGTGCAGGCCACAAAGACCTGAGTCGTGGACAAATTGTTTATATATTAGTCTTTTATAACATTTCATTTTCTTGGCTTCTTCTACTGGACGGTTTCCAATTTATTTTTTTGTTGCGTGACAGTGAAAACGATCTATTGTATCGATGGATGTAATATCAGGATTAGGAAGGTAGGATTAGCACAATCTGACTGTCCGGGAGGTCCTGAGTTAGATTCCCGCCAGGTGTGGCCTCAAATCCTTCTTTCGACTCCTTTAAATACCCGTAAAACGGATCACTGATGGAGAGAAGAGGCCAGGGGTAAAATGAGCGCAGCTTCGGTCTCAGGTTTCCTCAGTCAGCTACCAACGTGAAATAAGGACTCTTTTAACCTTTGATAGACAGGAAAGAATGTTATTTGGCGCGTAAAAATAAAAATTCATTTAGTGCATGTGCAAGTTTGATAAACTGATATTTAAAACAGGGAATAGTACTTACTTCTAACTACATCTCCATTGATCACGTTAGGTTTGGCGCGCTCTTCGCCTTATTGTAGACACAGGTCTGCACTACAAGAATTTTTCTCGTGCCGTCGCCTTGAAATATTTTGCTGATTATGCGTGGGATACGAGCGATTCCGCAGAAAAAGAAGTCACAAGATATCAGAGTGTCCCTGGACAAGCCACAGCATACATGATCGGCCAACTGAAAATCATTGAACTACGAGAATTCGCAACTAGAGAGCTTGGCACCAACTTCAACCTAAAGGATTTTCATTTCTACCTCTTGGCACAAGGGTCTGCTCCGCTAAGCTACCTAGAGGAGAGTATTCATGAATACGTTCGATGCGCTAAAGACCAGAAACAAGAGGGATGTGATGATGTGCTTAACCCAGTTGCCCCAGAGGACGATCAAGTCACCGATTTTGTGGGAGTGATCGGCGAGAAGAGCTTCGAAAAGCCAGAAAGGCCCCCTCTTGACGATTACATGTAAATAGCTTTATGGTCATAGCAGGACCATGATGGAGTTGTTTGTATGTGACTGTCATAGAAATATAAAAAGTTGATCATGCTGGTTGTCCTGAGTAAAAACAGATTCTGCAGATAATTCGACTAATCCAATGTAATGTGAACTCCACTGTCATTAGAAACGGATAAACGTGAGCTATCAAAACTATCAAAAGATTTTGCGAGATGTCTTTTTTCTTCAGTCACGATCGCGAATTGAAAGGCAGCAACACGAAAGCATTTGTCTTAATTACGAAACTGCACCTGAAAACGACTAATTAAAAGCGGCTCGAAGTAAAAGATGATTACGAACTTTGCGATGAAAACGACTGATCAGTTACCTTATAAGGGGAGTGGGAATGGAATGTAGTGAATGTGGGCATGCTTGAAGGGAACAAAATCGACCCAGTTTCAGAAGGGGAGGTTTTCAAATAACGTGATTATATTACAATTCTCTATTTTCCATCCCCCTAAAATATAATTAGTTTGCCCCCAATTTGTGCATAAATGGTCGCTGCTGTCAAATTTTCCTGGAAGAAATGAGTGTTGTCAAAATCATTTGAAAACAATTACTTAGACAGAATTTCGAGGGGGCAGGGGTGGTGGCAGGGGAAAACAGAGTGTACTATGGCAGTCTGTAGGGGATTAAAATAGGCAATCAATTACCAATTTGCGTATTCAGGTTGTCAAACAGATGCCTTAGAGCCAAGTAAGTGGGGACAGAGGTAGCGGGCGAGCGGCCATGACTCTAAATCACGACCCGGCCATTTAGCTGCCTCACTCATTGCAACGTTTCTTTTCCTTTTCTTTTTATATTTTCAAGAGCGCATCGGTCAGCGGCTATTAAAAGGGATTTGACTCAAAAAGGTGTTGTCAGTTTCCATGCTGTCTGGTTTTTGAAACATCTAATTACGTCCTATACCTAACGGGCTACTAAACATAGCTGGGAGCTTTAATTAGGGCCTACCTTCTGGTTAAAAAAATAATGCCTATGTCCATCGATTCATGCTTTTTGAGAGCCTCACTGAAATAAAGGCGACTATTATCAAATGTCCACCATTAAAGCTTTGTGTCATGTTTGTCTCCGATCATTAATATTTTGTTCATAAATTAAAAAGATGGTGTGTTAATATTGTAAAAGCCTCAGCGTGAAGCTTGATAGGATTAGCAATTAAACTGTTTTTAAAAGAAAGGAAAACAATTGTCAACTTTGGAGACGGTATGTCTCAACCTGAAAAGCCCTTAATGATCGAGAGTATCAATATCGCAGGCGCTTCATTTAATAAATTCTGTAAAAAGCGTGCCTTGAAGGTGTTTCGGAGATTGGAAGTAGAGATCGGTGTGCTTGATAAGAGACAAATACAAAGTTTGTAGTTTTACGATCAATGCGTGATAAAGGAAAACCTTGTCAATTTTTACCTGCAGAGCGACATCCGTGAACTCCGTTACTCGTCTATAAAGCTCTTCAGCTAAACTGGTAACTTTTTCGGCTTTCTCTTAATCAATCAAACAGAAGTATTATTCATTAATTTCGTCAACTTTTGGAGACAAGATGTCTCAATCTAAAAGCCATCTACATTTATTCATCATCGAGAGTATCAATCACAGAATTTATGTGAAAAGTTTCGTTCTTTGGAGTTTGAAAGTCGAGATATGAGAGCTTGATAAGGATGAAAAACAAAGTTTTGTAGTCTTACGATCAATGCGTTAGAAAAAAACCCTTTCATTTTCACCTGCAGAGAGACATCCGTTAACTCTGTTGGATCTCTAAAGCTTGTCAGCTAAATAGATTTTTTTCCTCTTTCCCTAAAACCGAACAAATCGACGTGGAACCGGGTGCAAGAATGTTACTCTATACACACATCCAAAAATATTGCCAAAGAATACTTAATTTCTTTAGACTTTCTCAGAGTCCTTTAACCTGCCACGCTCCGAGTTTTTCCCGCCACAGCGCGCGTACATTCAACTCAAACGTCTGGGGCAGCCTTTGTGGCATGAAAACGTGCGCAGCTGTTTTGGATCGCAATTTTTTTTCCTTTTAAGCAAATGCCGCCCTATATTGACAATAGCTTTCAGTTCAGATCATTTCATGATCATATTTTTTCAGCTTCGTTGGAATTTGCAACCCAATCGAGTCTGAGAGGGCTGGGGTAATCGTAAGCAATCTACCTTTTTGTCATCTTTAGGAGCCTAATTTGTTTTAAACAACAATGGACAAAAGTTATACCTTTTATAACAATTAAAATTTTAATTGTCTTTATTGTTTTAATTTTCCATTCGCAAAGCAATTAACCGTTAGCGGACCCGTAGCTAATATATTTGCCACTGCCCCACTGAGACCTCCGATTACAACTTGACACGTGAAACCGACATGACATATGTCAATTAAGATGTTATTAGCGAACAATAACAGAGGCGCTCCTCATAGAGCGCCACAAATGCGTTAGGAAAGCATCATGGCCGTCGGTGAAAAAGCAGAGTACAGTGGGATGCTTATGGAAGAACCCAACGGGAAAGTGAAATACAAGTATGGGGGCGCTAAAATTATCTCCAGAGAAAGACTTGCAGTGCTTGGCCTAATTGTTTTAGGGATTGTCCTCATCACAATCGGAATTGTCTTGCTCGTTCTTGCGAATTCGAGAGAAACAAAATGTGGAGGTAGAATTGTAAATAATAACACTGCTAGAACTTCTAGCGGTGCTTCTTTTCAGGTGGCCAAACGATGCCAGCCCTCAGAAGAAGGTAAAAGAGTTGGTCTTGCTGAATTTATTGACCGGGTGAAAGAAACGTACTATATACTTCACCCGTACAACATTCCGTACCATCCAGATGTCGATCACTTCAGTTTGGAAAGCTTCGAACGAGTGAAGAGAGAGTATGTAGCGTATGACCCTACTCCTGCGGTGATCAAGGAACGAACAGACCTCTCTGAACGTCTGCTTCAAGAAATCAAGGATAAAGATATCAATCTCAACGCTTTGAGCCCCAGGGAAAGAAAATCTGTTGCTCAGATTAAGCATTATCTCCAACATGTGTTCGGACAGCCTTACGATGTGAATTATTATGCGGGTGATTGGATGATGGGACCGAATTTATTCTGTTGGCAGCCAGTTTGTTATCATGGATACGATATTTACAATGGTATTGGACTTTATCACAAGCCTTTCAATGCTTCCGACGTGAAAGCCATTAAATCCAAACTAGAGACCCACAAGGTTTCAATTTTGCAGTACATCGAAAATATGAAGATGGGAATTCGTAAGGGGATGGTGCGAAGCGTTGAAGAATGTGTCGCAGGCACGGATTCAATTAAAAGGAAGTATTTGAATGTATCACTCTACAACGAAACAGGTAAGGTGTGTGATCAAACAAAATGTCATCTGTTTACAGACGGAAAGTATTAAAGCTTATAAAATAAGCTTATTAAGATGATATATCAATTTGACCTCACATAATCTACCTGACCTTTTTATGAATTTGGCCATTGTTGAATTTCAAATTGATTGATCAAATCACTGCAGGTCAGGTTGCTCTGCAGACAAATTGTCACGGCAATATCTTCTTACTGAAAAATAGGAGCAGAACACTCCAGTTGCAGCATGATAACAACTGGGGTGCTGGAGATTTTCCTCCTCTGGGCTTAGGGCATCCTGACCGATGGCCGAGGGGGGAAAGCTCGGGACTTGCAAGCAGGAGGTCCCGAATTCAAGCCATGCCCTGGCTGCAAGGAGGTAGCAAGTTCAAATCCTTGTACCTAGCCATCGGGCCCACCTCCAGTTGGTTGGGATTTTTAACCCTGTTATACTGGATTAAGATTGTTATTTTAATATTTCATTTCAGTCACTGTTTTTGCTTGGTCTCTCTAGCCTCTCTGCTGTTAACACTACCAAGGGTAAATAAAGGAGTTGTTATTGTTATTACTCCTTGGCTAAAGGGCCAAAGCAAGTATTTTCATTCTCTTATCCAGAGATAAATGCTGATCAATGAAGGCAATGAGTAATCAGTGGGTGATCAATGAGTTTTAGTGACTCAAGGTTAAAAAATAAAATTTAATGTTAGTCAGCATGGGCCACTAGCCACTGCAAGAGCACAGCCCCATAGTTATGTAGATCTCAGGGAGCTTTTAAAAATGCAACAGCAGTGGCAATGGTGGTGGAAAAGTCAAAAAAGCAATAGGTTTTAAATACATGTAATTAAGCAAGACAACAACTCTGCACAAGCATCATGCTTAATTGGTATATTGCTTTGCTGTAACTCCATGAATGCAGCATGAAACATCCTAATTCCATGTTTGTATAGTGGGTGTAATTACAAGACAGTGATTTTTCTTTTCCTGACGCTACATGACGTCCTTGAGAATTCAAGTGGAAATATAATAGTGATGAAGACCAAGAAAGTACGACTTCTGTTTTTAAGTTATGTTATTGCTGCCATTGCTGTTGTGGTTACTTAAGCTCCCTCCCTTGCTATATTTTGCAAGTATACTCACCCTTTCCTTCTAGTGACTGCAGGATTTGCATTCTACCCTTATAGGTTTTTTCTCAGTACAAAGTAGAACATTGTAGAGAGGCCTAAAAACCTTCTACTTTCAATATGATCTCCTCTTTATATTATTATTTTTTAAAATATTTTTCTTTATCTCTTACTTTTTTTCACCTGTAGGGATTTGGAAGGAGTGGTTTGTGGAACCACTTATGGACTCTGGATTTTATAGTAATATAACAAAAGAAGTGGACAGTGATTGGGAAAAAGAACATGGGATGAATGTTAGTGATTCTGTCAAGGAGTACTTGCTAACTTATGTGGGAAAACCACTCCACCAACTTATAAGGTAGAAGTTTTCTAGAATTTTCTTCGTAACCCTATTACACAATATACTACATTAAGAGCTAAATGATGGGACCTGGCTCATTCTGTTTTTCCGAGCCTTTTTAAGACAATTTTTTGCTCTGCTTCTTGATAATTAGCTAAAATGCATGTACAGGCCATACAATTCTGTATTTGCTACAGTGTATAATTTCTGTTGAAACCTGTGATCATGCATATAACATGTGAAGTTAAGACTGGGATTTTGTTTTCTAAATATGTGAGACATGGTATGAATGAATCTCCTCAATATTTGTAAATAAGCTGATATTGACCAGCCATGATATTGTTAATTACTGTATTAGCAGCAGCAAAAAATTTCTTGTTGCAATTAATTAGTACAAATAAAATAATGCCTTTTAAATGGCCTGGCCCAATATACTGATCGGTAGAATTACTGCTAGTATGAGACTGTCAGTAACACATTACTTCTAGTCAAGGGTTAAGAATGTAAACTGTGCAACCACATCCTTTTTCATTGTAATCATTAGCTGTGGTAACACTACAGACTTTTACCTAGGTAAAAGCAATTTACCTAGGTAAATTCATCAAAAATTTCCCGAGGTAAATTCATCTCGGGTTTTGTTTTACGTAGGTGAAAAATTCTGGGAAGGTCACACTACTGATATCGGCTCCCAAGGTTTCACGCCAGTTGACTTTTTGGAGCGTAAATTTAAGAAGGCAAGATGCGCAGGGATCTGGCTGATCAAAGAGACATTTTTTTTCTTTTATCTCGCTGTTATTTCTTACGCTAATTCAACTTGCAAGGTGAAGAAAGCCGAAGACGTAGACGACTCGTGCCCCCAAAATTTCTTTCACAGCGTGAGCTATGTCCGGTTCTGTCATCAAGACCTTCGCCGATGAGCGTCGATTGGCTAGCAACCTCGGTATTTTATTTTTCCCTAGCTATCGCTTTGGGGTAGCAGTCAAGGGAAACTCTTTTGTTCTCGAGACATATCCAAGACCCAGAAGATAAAATTTCCCCGAGGTAAGTTACCTAGGGAAAAATCGGTCACACTTTAAAAATCAAGTTTCCCTAGGTAAACTGTCAACAAGTCGAATTTACCTAGGTAAAAAGTCTGTAGTGTGACCACAGCTATTGTATACATTTACCATCCCAAATTACATGATAATGATTGTATTTAACTGTTCTTGTCAACTGCAAAAATTTGATAATAACCATGGATCAGGTTTCGTGAGTAGGCAAGATGATTAGATGAATCAAATCCTAGTGTGTTAGCTGATTGGCAGCTTGAATGGGCAGGATGGGCCTGCCTAACACAGGCTATTGGGTGTACAAATAAAATGCGCTTATCCTGTATCTACTCTTAATAAACTCAACACTTATTATAGGCACTGTGCCTGAGTTATAAGACGTGAGACTTTAATAAAGTTCATTACTTGTTATTTTTATTATTAGGCCATAATGCCACTCTTTCACTGTTCATTTCCAAGGTTTGCCTGGATGGTATCATGTTTAATCCCTCCCTATTGCTCTCTTTGTTGTGTAGATTTTTAGAAGAAGAATACATTGATTATTGTGTGCCAAGTAATGTATCTAGTGGACTCGGAGGTTTACCACTCAGTTCTGTGTGGTACAAAGGTAAAGAGAACAAGTCTTGGCCTACAGACCCAACTTTGCCAAATGGTGACAAACTGGATGGACCGTATTCATATTCTCTTATCATGCCATATTTTACCACAAATGACATGACGCCAATTGATGTCCATAATCTTGGCAAGAAGCAGCTGGACAAATTGTATCCCATGGTAAGAACTTTTTCTAATAGCTTAATTATTTATTTGCTTATGTGCATTTACATTCTATAATATTGTCTAAACACTTGTCTGTAGCTAGTGCAGTGATGTTATGCTTACAATCTTGAATTTGCGTGGTGATTGAAATGCAGTGGATAGTGTTAACCATGTATCTATATTTAACTTTTATTTACAAGTTTAACAAACAAAGTTTTAAAAAGGTACTTGAGTAATTGTTTGAAGGAAAAAGGAAGAAGGGAGTTGACAGGGACATTGCAACAGCAGTCGAGGCCAATTATTGCAGCAAATCTTAGTAAAAATAGCCTGCTGGCAGAGTCCCTTTGATCTTTCCTAGATCTTTCACCTTCCTAGCTTATCTAGGAATTAGATAGACTTTGCTTGCAGGGTAGAGTTTATAGACTTTTTGCGTTTTTATGTACTTAGACAACGTTGAGGTCCAAGAAAATGCAAAAAAAAAAGGTTTGAAATGGGCAAATATTCAGCTATCTTGAACTCTTGCTTGGTCAATAATATTGGTGGCTTTCACTTTCAGGTCATCAGAAAACTAAAATCAAAACCATTTAATGCCTAAACCGAAACATTGCAGATAATATAGACGAATGTCTAAGAATAGACAACCTACCCAAGTCTCAATTCTGTAGCAGTGCAGCTTTCCTCTGCTGAGTCATTCTCCAAAATATGTGGCTCAGAAAGTTTTAGACCCAGTATATGGGGCCCTAATGCGAAGGAGACAAATTTGGCTGCCGCATAAACGTATGCACTTTGATTTTGTGTCTAGCTTTTCTACCAATATGATCGTTTCCTGAATCCACTGATAACGAGTTTGTATTTACCTTAATATTCTAAATCTTCCACTGTCCACAGGGTAGACTTTCTCAAAGTCCTTCGCCTCTGAAAACATAGAAAATTCTACCGCCAGCGCTCCGCGCTCGTGAAAGAATTTGAGCTCGACTTCTAGGCAGGTCTATCCACACGGCAGCTTCCATCAGTTCCATGGTCGTCATTTTAACGTTGTGAGTCAAAAATGTAGGAAATGATGAAGAGTTCTTTTTTGAAAACTTGCAAAATGGTTGGTTTTAAGAGGTCATTTGCCCGGTGGAATGGAACCTTTTAATTTTATTGTGATATTTTTTTTCTAACGACCTTACGTGAGAACCCAGACTACACTGCTTGTATGGGTCGTATGGCGAGTAGGCCTGAGGCTCGTCAAAACTCCCCCCACCCACCCACCGTTACTTTTCTCTGTTGCCTCAAGGCAATTTGGTACCTTTCAAAGAATATAATCTGGGAGTTAATAGGGTTGTATATTAGTTGTGTTCATCCATTTTTTTACCGTCCTTAATTTCTAGGTGGTAGAAATCGCAAAAGAGGTAACTGGCCTAAATGACAGTGATGAAGCTGTCAGATTCTTCAGGCAAAAATTAAATTCCACAGAAAGCTTTTTCAATGACGCTTCTATTCCAAAGAATGAGTCGAACAAAGAAGCTCATAAAAAATGCAGTAGTCTTCAAGGTGCAGAAAAACATTGTCCCACAAGGTGGGCTGCAATGCAGTTATGGTTCAAAGAGGCAAGAAGGGTAAGCTTTTTGTTACAGTTCTATAACAACGGAACCACTTTGCTTGCTCCTCTACCAGCTCCTCTTTCTCGCTTTTCTTGGCCCTTTTTTTTCCTTTTGCTGGGTATTTACTAAGCTTCATTTCGATGGCAAAAGTTTTTCGCAAGGCGTTTAGGATCGTAGGGTTAGATGGAAGGAAGTGCAGGCGGGTAGTGGGAAAAAATTTTATGGGAATTTTCGGGTCAATTTTACATGGTTTTTGGCCCTTTTCTGTGGCTTCCTTGACTGAACCATGCTCATTCTGGTACGGTTTGACAGATCTTTCCCCTCTGCACTACCCTTGGTGCCAGAGGCTTTTCATGCGCGCTTTCCGGGTTTGGTCAAGTCTTAAAAAGTGACCCGCGCCTTCGGTCGAACACGTGTCGGCTTGTGGCCGACGAAACAAAGCTCCCCGTTGCACGCGAGAAAAAACCTCTGGTGCCCAGGGTACCTCTGCACGCGATAGATGACAAATAGCCTGCTCCAGGACGTAGATCCGCAGGAGCGGATACTGTTGTTTTAAGTACAGATCAAATCATTCCGCCACTGATGCAATACCACAATTTCTTTGGGAGCTAACCCCCTTTATACGTTTTTTCTCTAGATACTCTGGATTTCCAATAACACTTAAGTGTGCATGGTACGAATGCGCTTAAACTACTGGTTAGGAGCTCTTTAACGTTTCGTTGGAAAATCTGAATTGTTTTAACATTAGGGAACTTAAGCAAAGCCGTTTTTGAGCGACGCACGTCGACCGGAAGTGAGGCCTTCTCCCTTCTCATATGTCTTGACGCTAACAAATTTGTATTGCTAAGCTTCTTTTCTCTTATAAAGACGATTTACCAAAGAGTTTCAACAGAACCACTGCCCAATGATGCAAAAAGTCCACTTCCGGTTGAGGTCCGTCGCTCAAAAACGCTGTTGCTTAAGCTCCCTATTTACATTCTCAGGTGATGAGTATGCTGGACCCCAAAACAGTGGACATGTTTTACTTTACTGGTCCTAAACACACCACACCAAACTGCCCCATAGACCTGGTCCCTGATCTCAACCCGTCAAGTGGTGCCCAGAGTTATGAGGGTAGTGATCCCATTTGCTCAAGAAATGCTTTGTACAATATACCATTTTTCTTGGAAAACCTAGGCCCTAGGTTCTCTGAATGGAGTGTAAATGCACATGAGGCAAGGCCAGGACATCACACTCAGGTCTGTAAAATACTTATGCGCAGCTTTGTTTTTAGTCGTGACGTTGTTTGAGTGGGAGTCGTAATCGGGTCGTAAGAGCGCTTATGACCAAGCCAAAATCAAAAATCCGAGTCCTAAGCAGAGTCTTAAGCGAAGGCTTAACCCCGAAGGGATCTGTGTCGGAAGAATCAGAACGTTTCCATTTTCTTCCGACTCCGCTGATAACTCCGTCACTTACGATGTAGTGAAAAACAGATTGTCGCCTGAGTCGGAAGCAGAGTCGTTAGCTCGACGGAATCTGATTCGAAAGAATCAGAACGTTTCCATTTTCTTCCGATGTTCTTGTGATTCAGTCGCCTACGGTCTCGTGAAAACCAGATTGTCCGAGTCGGAAGCAGAAGGAGAAAGATAAACCAATCACAATGTATGCTTGTCCCCACGCTTTATAATGGGACTAGCTCCTTCGTAGCCTGACGAAACGGCCGACATTTCGCGACGCCATCACTGGTTCCGTTCCGAAATGACGTCGGAAAAACGAGCGCTGAAATGCCATACTGATGACGTGTCACTACCCAGAACTGGGTAGTGCTTCTGATTGGATGAAGCAAATTTCCCCCGCGGCTCGGCCAATCAGAAGCACTATACCCAGATCTGCGTAGTGACAAGTCGTCAGTATGGAATTTCTACGATTGTTCCTCACAGGACATTTCGAGGGGAAATCAGCGGTGGCGACGCTAAATGTCGGCTGTTTTCTTAGGCTAGTTTCTTCGCTTTTGATTATGACCCCCTCAATCTTGTTTTCTCTAAATCGTAACTGCCGGGGTCCCTCGTAAGCGGAATCGGAAAGCTTATTTTACTTGATAAGAACCTGACTCCGACTCCTCTGCTATTAAAGGCAGCCTTAACAGTCGAGCCTGTACACAACGGCCACTGTGAGGATGAACTGAGTTTTGGATGGCCTTTGGATGTAAGGGTGCGATGTAATCGGTTATGAACTGCGATAAAAGAATTGTCATATTTAATTGGTGATTGCGCTAGTGAGCTAAAAGAATGGTCAATACAAATTTAGTTGATATTGGCATTACTGAGAGAGATTCTTGTGACAGAATGGCCAGAACTTCAGAGCCTCTAGAACGTCAAATTTATATTTGTTCGAAGTACTCTGTCTGATGATCGTTATGGTGATGATAATGTCTCGGACAAGGAACAACAAGTCGTCCTCTATACATTATGAAAAGCTCAGCATACAATGGCGCCACTGGCTGCCGTTATCGGTCCATTTACCGTATGAGCTTACTATATTATGTTTGATGGGTTAAGTGATGACAGAGGAAGAGATGAACCACACCACCGGCGAAACTTCCACTCTTTTCAAGTAATGTGGGTTCTGTTAATTCTTCGTCGGGTTCACTGATTAAAATAGACCTTTTTAGCTTGTATGTTTTTTTTGCCTATTCAGACCACGTTATGTTCACCAGGGAATTTGCCTTTTGTCCTATCATAAATTATGTATACAGTACGTGCATATGACGTCATTTGAAAAAAAAAACGGTTTTCTGGGGTACCATCACATGGCCTGAAATGGGAAAACAAAACATACAAGCTAAAAAGTCTATTAAAGATTGTTTAAGGAGATGACCTTAATAAAAGACAGCGTCAGTGATCTTACCAGTATTTTTTAAGGCTTCGGTTGGTGGTCCGGCTGGGGCTTGAACGCGGGTTTCCCTCTCACCTGATCGGCGCTAATCCAACGGAGCTAACCGGGCGACGGTCTAAACGAGTATCCTTCTCTTTTCTATCTTAAAGGTCCAAGGGAACACGGAGCACTTCCGTGACGACTGCGAGGATGCTCTTACGTGGCTGGACATGGAGACTTATTATACAGCGTTTACTGAGGGCTGGGCCCTGTACAGTGAGAAGCCCCTTATCGCAGATGACACTGACGCTTACAATAATGAACCAATGCAGAAGTTTGGAATGCTGAAATGGCAGGTATAGCGTGATTAACAGAACGAAGGAAAATACATACGCTTTTTTTCCCTTTTGCTCGGCATTTACTAGGCTTCAGTTCGGTGGGAAAAGGTTTTGCAAATGCCCCGAGTTACGTGAATTATTTGAAAAGAAGTGCGAGGTGTTAGTGTAACAAGATTCTCATTGTAATTTTCTGATCAATGTGACATGTGCCTTTTAAATGATGCTCACTCATTCACATTCATGCATTCGGGTATGTTTCGAACGATCAAGGTTGTCTATAACCGTCGATAACGTGACAAATGGTACAAGAGACGAGCATCCGCAAGAGCGGATACGGCGAGTCATCGCCGAGGTATTTGTTATTTCTCTTGTTGGTGATGACTTTGATGATAGCTTTATTAGAGTGTCTGAGTTATACTAGCTTGTATTCAAAAGACATAGTAATTGGGGATACCTTCGGACTTGTTTTAGGCAGAGATCCCCTGTGGTCTAAGAGACCGATCAGGAAACTTAAGCTTTTGGAGTGGCTTACAGAGAGTTGGACTGTATTTTTTGCTTTACAATGAACAAAAAAAAAATGAACCCCGCACCAAATGATAATAAACTAGAACGTGCAAAGTGATCAAACTATCCTTCCGAGTTGTTGACCGAAACTTAAGCCCTGTCCACACGTGTTTGAAAAGGGAGAATTTTTTGCCCCGTTTTCCAAACATTTTCGCGTCCACACCTTGCGTTTTTTAATCGTTTTTGCCCGTCCACACAAAAACGCAATAGTAACTGAAAACGGTACCATCTTTGATGGAAGCATACGCATTTACTGGTATCCAACACCGCGACGTAATCGCTCCGTTTTTATCTATCCACTCAAGTAAAGCCAAACGGGGCTTTCAAAACCAAACAACTTGAATTTGACTCCTTATGACTTGTTTATGTCGCCTGCGTTGTTACTTATGTAAGTTTTCTTTATTATGGGAAATCTCCAGTCTGGAGAGTGTTTTTAAAGATGCATTTTCGGCGACCGCTTTCACAGGACAATGGCGGATCCAGACCTTCAGATAAGGGGGGGGGGCTGGTCATTTAGACCCTGAGATAAGGGGAAGCTCGTATCCAAAAAAATTTTTTCCGGCCCTTTGGGCCTCAGTTTGGTCTAAAAATAAGAGAGGGGCGGCCCCCCCTGGGCCCCTCCCCTGGATCCGCCACTGCAGGATACATAACGGTGAGGTGAGGCAAGCCGGAGAAAGAAATCTCCCTTGTCAAACAAAACGGATACGTATACGATAGCGATATGTATTATTTTGTCATCTTTTTTTTAGATTTGGCGGGCCATAAGACTAATCGTGGACACTGGGCTTCATATCAATAGCAGTTTCACCAGGGATACCGCTCTATGGTATTTTGATAAGTATGCCTGGGACAATACCGATCTGGCACAAAAAGAGGTACAGTAAACGCGTAAACTTAGAACCTGTCATTTCATGAGAAAGGCTGAAAATTGGCAAATTTGATGTGTAGTGAGAATTCTAACCGGACTTGACAGATTCGTAGACATATATTCTGATGTGGAGAATCTAATTAGCTACTGCTTTAGTTTTAGCGAATTGTTAACCATGGCAAAAGATAAACAGTTAGAAAGGATGCTTACCGCAAAGTTACCGGCCTTTCCCGCCGCATTCAAATCAACGAATAAAACAAGGATGAAGGAGAAAAGGTCAACGGTTTATCGTTACCACCCAATGATGGGATCCGGCATTTGCTTGTAAACAGCCAGAATAGTTTAACTTGTTTTCTAAAGACACCAGGCCAATTGCATAAAGAAACTTAAGATTAAGTAAGTGAGAATTATTGACGACCATTCTATTTGTCTCGGCGTAATTATATTTCTTTACCATACGTGATATCAGGGATGACTTGCAAGCTCAAAATTCCGGCCGTTCGGTTTAAATCAAATGGAACGGACCATTTCGGTTGTGTCCGACCGGAATATTTGGGACCACCTTTGAAGAACACCTTTAATCTTAATGCTTTAGGCATCCGGGACCTAATCAGTATGCATCTGGGCATTCCACACTGCGAGCCTGCGGTGAACAAACCGACCTAACCCAGCGGCGGTTACAGCAAGCTTTGTCTTTTTTTTTTTACAGGTGACACGGTATCAGAGTGACCCTGGTCAGGCTACAGCTTATATGATTGGCCAGATTGACATAATAAAGGCCAGAAAGTATGCAAAAGATAATTTAAAAGACCAGTTCAGTCTACGTGATTTCCATTATCAGGTATGGGTATTTGATCACTGATCAAAGCTTTTTTATTGCCCGTGAGACAATTCAGAATAGCCTAAAGGTGATGTTACACCGGACGATTCGCAACGACGATTTTTAGCGCAACACAGCGTTACAATATTGGAACAATGTTGTAACTATTAGAAACAATGTTGCAACAATGTTTCAACGCTATGTTGTGCTAAAAATTGTCGTCGCGAATCGTGTCGTATAACATCGCCTTAATAGTAGAAGGCCTCGTTTGTGTGGAGGAAAACTTGTCCCCTCTGGTTGGAGGGGCCACTCGCTTATCCGAGAAACACTGGGCGACTGAGCCAACCTTTTCTACTTTTGCCTACAAAACTTGGTGAATAGACTGTTCACAGTGCCCTATTTTTCCGTAAGATCGTCGAGATCGAGCACTTTGCGTTACGCAGAGTATTTTACAGAAACCTTGCTTTGTTCTATCTTCGCGTTTTGTTATTACCGTTTATTATTTTGTTGCAAAATAAACATACTACACTTGCTTAAAATGGTGAAAAATTTAATAAGCGCTCAGCCTTCAATAAGCACCCACTCTCAAGGTCCAAAAATTTAATAAGCGCCCAGGGCGGTTAATCGAATAAATACGGTACCTCTCGCTTAGGGCAAAATGGTGGCTTAGGGGAGGGTGGGAGGGCAGTTTCCCAGAAACGTAAAATGATCCCTTTTTTGTCCATAAACGTTCGCTCAAGTTGACTCCCTTTGCTGGGAGAACTTTTACCGGGACAACTTTTCCCCATATAAATGGGACCTAATTGGACTATCCTCTGACACTTCTTTGTTATAAACCTTAGTCCGTTTACAAGCTGGTCAGTAGATACGCGCAGATAACTAATGAGTGGTGCAGTTAACTAATGAGTGGTCCAGATATCTAATGAGTAGCGGAGATAACTAACGAGCGGCGCAGATAACTAATGAGTGGTGCAGAAAACTAATGAGTAGCGCAGATAACTAATGAGTGACGCAGGTAACTAATGAGTGGTGCAGATAACTAATGAGTGGCGCAGATAACTAATGAGTGGTGCAGGTAACTAACGAGTGGTGCAGATAACTAACGAGTGGTGCAGGTAACTAATGAGTGGTGCAGATATATAATTACTGAGAGGTGCAGATAACTAATGAATGGCGCAAGTTGCAAGTATTAGGTAAGTGAAATGTTGGCGTCGTTTATCTACCAAAATACCGAATACTATGACGTTTATCATTAGACTCCATTTACTTCAAGCGAAGGCTCTGTAGCAATACGACGAGTCTCTCCTATCAGGAGCCGGACAGTGTAATACGCTCGGCTTTGTTGAAAGATCTCCTTTTCCAAATGCGACGCAACAATGTAATTCCCAAGAAGCTGTTGTGATCCCGAGGGACGAGAATTCCTTATAATAGTGATGGCGGTGTTTGTCAATTTCATTTTAAAAGCATAGTAAAACGGGCAGCAAAATGTACCGATAACTCATGCTGCAAAACGAAATGAGAAGCGATGTTGCGCGTTTTACCGCCCACGGATCAAACCTGTCTTGCAACAATTCAGGTTGTTGCAGGTTACGAAAAGTTGTTGCAGAGTAGGGAGTACTGGATTTGCAAATTTTATTGATGAGTGGAGTCAGTGTGACTCCTACTTCACAAATTTAGGAGTCATTTTGGAATATTTGGAGTCAAGTATCAGACTTTCCAGCACATGGTCCTGGCATGTATACACTATCGTGAGGGATACACGAAGTAGCGGTGGCGGTCCGCCGACCTGGAAAGCTCAAATCCACTAGTGGCGGTCATCGAGTTAACTTTGATCGTAATTTACCCTCTTCCTGTTTTGTCGTGCAGTATAATTCTTTAATTTTGATGATTTAATTAAGGTTTAGAACGTTAACAATTAACGTAAATTGTATTTGTTGCCAAAAAGGTAAGGACAAAACTGTGTTTGTTACCGAAAATTTCTGGAGTCGAAGTGGCTCCCTGTTTGTTACCGAAAATTTTTGGAGTCAAAGTGACTCCCTCCGTAACCTCAGTGGAGTCATCTGAACAATTTTGCGAACCCTGGAGTAGTTCTACTTTTTGCAGCAAAACATGGAGCGCTTTATCGTGACGTAAATCCCGTGTATAGCATGACTCCCCCGTAATTCTATCTAATCAGAAGACAGTATTCACGCAGCTTCCAACAACCTGATGTGTTGCGAGACAGGTTTGAATGTGAGTGGTAAAATACGCAACGTAACTTTTCATATCGTTATGTAACAATGTTACAAAAAAAAAAAAGTCTCACTTTTTTTATTGCCCGTTTTACCTTGCACTTGTTCCCTCTATACTGGACATCCGGCAGTTTGACTAAGTAGAAAAAAAGACCGTTAAAATACCATTAAATTGTGACGGATCGAAACAAACCAATGACATTTAGAGTCTTCACAGCCAATAACATCACAGGTTAACTGACCAATCAAGTCAGTAACCGGAGTTTAATACCATCAACTGACGTGGGACATCTTACTGAAGATGACTACAACAGATGCGCTGCTGTCCAACCTTCTCGTCTTTCCGAGGTTGTCAAAGCGTCAGTCACTGTCAACAACAGTCCTATTCAGGACCACACTCACCCAAATACCACCTACGTATGAAATGACTCCTGGGTTGAAACTTTGTAAAAAACAAAACGAACACTAACTTCTTCATAACACCTTCCTTAGGTTCTCGCCCAAGGCTCGTCTCCTATAGCGTACCTTTTCGATCACGTGAAGAGATATGTGGCCTGCGAACTGGACAGCGGAAAAGAGGGCTGTGACGTCATTTTAACTCCACCAAAAAAGGTCGAAGCCATGAAAAGGTCGAAAAAAAAGGGACGCTGGCCTGTTATTCCTAAACCTCATCGACACTACAATTGAAATATATTGTTTAGAGTCAATAGAGCTCGGACAGTAGAAACATAATATTATTATATAATGATGTTTACACTAATCTGTGAAACTGGGCTTTCTGGTCCATTTTATTCTGCGGAAATCGCTTTATTTAAAGAATATTCAGTTTGGGCTTGCTCTCGTAATACATCCTCCCAACACACATTTGTGTGAATTCACTTCTGGCAGTATATTCAAAGAAACAAAGAAACCAAAAAAGCAGCACTCGTCTGTCGCGCTTAGTCGATGCTATGGGCTCTTGTGTACTCCCATGGCTGTCGGTCTGCTGGATGTAAATACACCCTGAATGAGACTTCTTCATAAACTTCCGTAGAGTGTCTTAGAGTTTATCACTGTGATATCTATTATCTTCTATAACTGATGACTGAAATGATGTTAGAATTGGATTGTAAAAGGAGACTTTAAGATCTCAATTTCTAGAAATCGCGAACCACGCCACCTCTCGACTTGAGCGTTGCTGTGGGGCTGCCATTTTGGATTTTGGAAACATTCATTTCTTTTTGCTCCACAGAAGTTGTATTTTAATGTTTATTCCTTAACTCATTTTACGTACCATTAAAATATAGAATTATTTACTAACCTTTGTTTCGTTCATTTTGTGATTTGAAAGCAAGGCTGGAACTTTTGTCTGCCTTTGGGATTTTGGTCGTTTTCTTCGTCTATAACGTTGTAGTTGAATGGTGAAGAACACTTGATTGCAGCTAGATTGTTCACTATTGGTCCTTTTTTTTTCGGAAAAGTCTTTCGGTTCACGGTTTGGGTAAATGTTACAAATGGCAAAATTCTTGTTTAGTTCAGGACTCAACTGGTGTTTAACATTTAGCCCGTTTACCGAAAACGGCCTCGAAATCCTGAAGGTGGTATCAAAGTTAAGATGAGATGTAATATGATTATGGAAACTAAATTGTTCGGTACTTTGGTCGAACATTCCCAACGGGAAAACAGGACTGCTTTTATTTTCAGACCTTCTATTTCTCCGCGAAATTTTCCTCTGAAATGAACTAAAAACCCGTGCGCCATTGCATAAAGCAGTCCCATTTAATTAATCCTCCATCTGTGTCCTCAATATCAACATCTTTGCTCTTCGAGAAATTCCCCTTACCGCCAGCAGCAATTGGTCGGCGAGATGTTTTGCGGTTTCTTCTTACCGTTCACTGTTAGAGGCGAAACCTTTCGCTCCTGCTTTTGGGAATAGTAGATGTACTTGTTACGTAGTCGAACCTCTATTTGCCAGGGGCACCCAACGACTGTTTTCCGTAAAATATCTGTTCGGAGAAGGAAATATTGCGTATAATTTTCTTTTGCTTAGGGACAGATAAATATTTCTAGATGAACTTTCCGTTGACGTACAATTTTCGAAAAAAAATTCCCTACGATTTTCTGAAGTTTAACTTTTCATACTTTACAACCGAGGTTACAAGATTTTTCTAAGAAAAAGGAAACCTATAATTTTCGGATTTTAAAATGCGATGGAGAGAGGAATCAGAAAAATTCTCACTTTCGTAAAACGTTAAATTACACCTCAGATTTTCGGAAAAATAATACTGAAGCCCTTGACCGAACAGATAAACATTTTGTAGCGCCGCTTAGAATGCACTTCTAGAGATCTTAAAGTACTCTGGATAGCCTGAAAAGTGTTTTCAACGTATTTTGAAGGAAACCGTCGTTGGGTGCCCCTGATTTGCAACCACTTCCCATAAGCGACCACCAATCCAACAATCCCAAGATTTTTCCGGTCAAATTAGCTTCATGACTGAAAACTCGCGTAATTAAACGACCACCTCTCGTAAGCGACCGCAATCACTTCTTCTCGACTTCTTGGAGTGACGCTTTTATAATTTCCGTTGTTTTTAACCTCCTATAAGCGACCACTTAACATATAGTCTGATCTCTATGAATATCGCATCTAGTATCCACTACGCCTAGTCTCGCCAAACTCAAAGTGTATGGAGAACGTTTAGTAACAGTATGGAACTACACATATCGTAACATGGAAATTGCATGCATCAAAAAGGACTTGTGCCCGGGCCTCTTCTCGGAAGAGAACAGCTGTGGTTCGAGTCTCTTAAACGACCTTTAAATCCTTGCATTTTGGGTTCTGGTTGGCTACTACAGGGTGTTTCAAAAGTTCGTTCCGATTTTTTATTCGCTTAAATTTTGCTAATTATTAAAAAAAACCTTTTGTAAAACTTAGTTTGTTATTCATTATTCATTCAACATTGAATAACTAAAATATTAGTAACCAGAATGTCTTCTTGTATG
>CALNXK010000022.1:627500-775000 GCA_942486035.1 Porites lobata | reverse complement strand
ACCAGACTATTTTGAGTCCATACGTAGTATAAGTGTAATATATGCACTAAATTGTCGTTCACGGAAGAGAAGCTTTGGTGGGAAGTTTTTCTGACTCAATAATTAGAGAGCTTAAGCAACTACGACGACGACCAGAACGACGACCAGCTGGACGACTTCAAAAAAACAATAGTTTTAATGATCAAAACAACAGCTCTGCACGTGCATCACGCTTTTTAGTTCATTTCCTTGACGTCCACTGTACGATTACGAGAACAATACGACGACGAATTTTCCTTCCTATTTTTGAAACTGAATAAAATCCTTAAGAATTCAACTCCAGGAAAAAATCGCCTGCGTTTGACATTTTGAGCGGGTCCAAATAGACGCGATTAAGTTTGAAAGAACGCAAATTTATTTTTTTACCGACGTTTTCACTGCCGTCGTCGTCGTTCCGTACTTAAGGTCCCTAATTAGGGAGCTTAAGCAAGAACGACGACGACCACAACGACAACTTCAAAAAAAAAAATAGTTTTAATGATCAAAACTACAGCTTTTTAGTTCATTTCTTTGACGTCCACTGTACTATTACGACGTGAAATCTCCTAATTTGCCGTGTTATGGAGGACGTGAACATACGACGGCGAATTTTCCTTCCTGTTTTTGAACCTGAATAACATTTTGAGCGGGTCCAAATAGACGCGATTAAGTTTGAAAGAACGCAAATTCATTTTTTTTACCGACGTTTTCACTGCCGTCGTCGTCCGTTCTTGGTTAAGGTCCCTAATATGTGGGTTTGCGGGCACACGTACAATCATTCCTAAGCGATACACAAGCTTGCTAAATCAAACCGGGAAATTCCTAAACGCAAACATATTAGGAGCGAAATAATAAAAAAGTAATGCATTTCTTGATATAACATTATTAGCCTGCGAGCAAGCTCTCCTATTTGGGCGAGCGAAGCGAGTCTCGCGAGAACGCGCGTTCTCGCAAGACTCGCTTCGCTCGCTCAAATAGGAGAGCTTGCTCGTAGGCTATAACCTTATAGGTCTAGTGACCCTGTCACATGTAAATCGTCGCCCAATGTAAGGGAATCCAAAATAGTCTTGGATTCCGGATTTCAAACCGTGGATTCTGGTTTCCAGGTACTGAATTCCGAATTTTTTGTCAGTTGAACTTGTATTCCAAATTTAGTCGTTAATGGGATTCCGGATTCCAAAGTATAGGATTCCAGATTCCACAAGCAAAAATTTCCGCTTCCCAAATCCGTGTTCGCTTACATAGGGCAAACAGGTAGCCCAAGTCCGATATTTGAGCGTCGGCATGCATTGTTGCGTTACCTTCGAAAATTAGACAGCAGGCCCCCGGAGACCCGTGAAAAGGAAGGTTTGCTTGAGCTTGACGTAGAGAATCAAAGAAATCGACCAGAGGTTACCCAAGTTTTCCGCCAATGTCGAGGCAAATATTATCAAGTTACTCTTTACATATAGTAAGAGAATGCTTTGGATGACATAGACACAATAGCTCCTGTCGTTGGGATCGTACAAGGCACAGGTTGATCCATTTTCCTACGAGCGACTAAATACAGGAATGGCTCCGACCTGTAATTGGAGGATAAAAATAGTTATTACTTAATAAGTTAAAGCTTAACTTTCAGCCACGTGTCACACTGAACAACGAATTATCTGTATAGAATTTTTTATCGTCCCCGAGTTTCAAGTCTTGTGTTAAACGCGGTCTATTTTTCGAACAGGTGGCCCTATTTTCCCAGACAATCACACACGTAATATTTTGCTTCCTTTTTTCAATTTGTCCTCGCTATTATGACAAAAATGGGAAAATTATGTGGAGACTGTCGTCGAAACCAGGAGCCCTGTCGAAACTTAATGGTTGTCTTACGCAAATTGAAATTTCTAAATGGTGGTGTCATCTCTAGCCCATCACAGTTTATGTAAAAAGTGTCCGGAAATAGCGCGCGACAAAGTAGAATATTTGCAAAACCTAACAAAGCCTAACAACTTTCATGAAAAATTATAAATGTACTGTTTTTTTTAAAATAGTTCTAAGAGGAACGGGGAATAAAAACGTTGTAGCCATTTAGACGGCTATACAAAATCTTTTGACACATCACTTGCCTGTCCAGTAAAAGCCTCTCACGAGAAGCAAAAATTTCATTGGTTTAAGTTGCTAAGGCGGAGCGCAGTGACCTCATTTGACTTTTAAAGGAAATGAGCAATGATAGACAATTGCGCTAATTTTGGAATCCCCGCACAAATAATTTATTTAAATTACTACTCTACTAAGACACAGCTAGTTTCTGAGAAGACGCTGTTGGATGAAACTAAAACTAGCAATTTTTGCTTCTTGATTGTTTATGTACGCGTTGTCTACATTAATCGCAAAGCGTTAAATGCAGGTTAAATTATCTTTAGATTCATAGCGCTGGTTATCGTTTGCAACGCAAGCTGCAAATTCAGAAAACAAAAGCAAAAGGAAAAAAGTAGTAAACGGTGTGTGAGGACGCTGCACCAGAAAAACGACCGAGGTCAGTGGGTGTGAGTTAAAATAGACGTTGTTTTAACTGAAATTTAAACTGCTTAATTCTATTTCTTTACTATGACACAGGGGCAATCAAATGAGGCCTAAAAAACAAAATTTGGTTTGGCTTCCTCCCTGGAAGTTCATAAAACCGACCCATGATTCGCGTCACATTAAATATGTGAAAAATGTCGCAAATGCTCTACATAGTTTCCTTTGAAATTTCGTTCAAATTTTGTGACTACAACATATTTTCCTACACAAAAATTTTAACTTAAAATTTTTGTGTAGGAAGTAGTCGTATTTTACAATTAAAAGCAAGAATTTATGTTCCCTGTTCTCTACATTAGTCACAAAGCGTTTTTCGCACGTTAACTGATTGTCTTTTAGATTCTTAGCGCTGGTCATCGTTTGCAAAGCAAGCGCAAGTTTAGAAAACAAAAGCAAACGGGAAAAAGGCCGGTCAACGGTGTGTGAGGACGCTGCATCATCAACACGACCAAGGTCAGTGATTGTGAGGTCAAATATATATATATCTATATATTTGTTTACTTGTTTTCTTCCGTCAACCATACGTATACTCGCTCTACTTTATGTATTGAGCACTGTTTTACGGATTTCAAGTTCAAACCTCTTATATATCTATATATACATACAGTACCACAAGTGAAGAGTAAAACAATATGTTTTTCGTCTCTCACCTATATTTCGGCCGTGTTAAACGGCCTTCATCAGGGTGAATGGCCGTTACAAGCATCACACACCATTATAACATGATAACGAACAAATTTGAAAACTTGCACGCGCTACAAAGAAAGATAAACACGCGCGCGCTCTTACCGGACGCGAGATCTAGTCGACCTATTCTGGCTGTAAAAAAAGTCACTTATATTCAAGCCCTGAGGCTGAATACAGTTCAACCTATAGGCCCACTGGCCTTCTTTATCCCGGAGAGCTGATTCTTCCCCGGACACTCTGCCAATTAACTGTATACTGACCAAGACCATGGTGTCCCGGGCCAAAAAAATGTCTATACAAAAGATCATCCTTGTTTCTACCCTCAAAAGAAAGCCTTGAATGCGCTCTAAAACGGGCCTTATGATTGTTAAACCTGAGCCTAAATTTTGTTGTTGTTGACCCAACGTACTGCGCATGACAAACCTTACAGGACAGCAAGTAGACAACAGGCCAGAGCGCCGATTTTAAGTACTAGGCGACTTTGAAAGACGCGTGCTTCACATATTGGTGGCGGATTAGAATGCCGGCTTGGTCAGAGGCCCTTTGTTTAAAACATGGCGGGATACTCGCAGCTTAAGGCAAGCATGTGCCTTGTAGCTGTCAACATAATGCTTTTTAATTACATTCTGTCATAATTAACAAAACCCGATCCATGTTTGATTGAAAGTAATTGTACAAATCTGGTACCAGACAAACCGCATTTAAAAAACAAAAACACAAAACTAGTTTATGGTTATTTCTCATTAATTTCACTTGATCAAAACAAATATTTACTTTTATCGGTTTTCCCGTTTCTTTCAAAACATCCTTCATTTCCGGGCGTTTCACCGTAGTCAATGAAAGATGCGTTTTATCGGTCTTCTTTTTCGCGGGAATATCAAAATTTCCATCTTTCAAAACGCGATGAACCAAAGCTCGCAGGATACCAAAGCGCCAAAGGCGCACGATGCAGTCCCGGTGTTTTGTGAGCATCCGTTAAAAATATTGAACGCCAAAACTATCAAGTTTTGGTACAGCGAGAGGCAGCTAGTTTCGGTACCCAAAGGTTAGTGTATGGACAGGCTATCGAAAGAAAATAAAAGGGATGGTTGCCCAATGGATAGCAGGCCTAACTACGCAAAATAAATGTCTCATTGCATCCTTGTCTGCGAGGTTAGTACTAAATTTACACTCTAGAATACATTACAGAACTCAATCAGCAACACTTTGCAAGTAGAATTGGTGATCAGTGTGGGCAATTTATATTTCTAAGGGACGTCCGTCGCACAAAGGCTTAACGCGCGGGGGTTTTTAGTCAATGACTGACATAACAGTTTCCTCACAATCGACCCAGTTAGAATGCGATAATGTGCGAGTGAACTTTGCCTACAACTGGCAATAAGCTGAATAAACCGGAAGCTGAACACCATGAATAAGTTACCTAATTACATCGCAGGTTCTTTTTCTTTTTTTTTTAACTACCGGAGAGGTTTTTCGTGCATTCTGTTGCGCAGTTTGGCAGTGATATTCCTGCAATGGTTTTAGTACTGGTTCCGTTGCCGAAACCTTGCACCAGCAAGATACGGTAATCGAGAGTCGAGAATGGAGAATCGATATTGTACTCGGGACAAGAAAAGGTCGCCGTCCAAGGAACAACTGATGAAAAGCAAGAGCTTCAAGCTGCTGAGAATCGCCAATTCTGGATTACAAGCAGTGAAGGAACTCCTGAGAAGCGTCCAAATTATAAAGGAACTTTGGAGGCAAGTCAGCCACGGTGATTGTCGCACCACGCATAAAGTAGAATAAATTTGTTAGCCTGGTCTTGTCTTTGCCACAAATCACGTAAAACTATAAAGAAGGTACCACTATGAACTCTGGAAAATGAAAATTCAATAATACTATGGTTGACGACTGACAGTTTAAAAGAGAGACAACCTTCACCTCAGAATCTTGGGCGCGCCGCCTGTAAGCTCTGTGGGAGAGGGAAGCCCCTTAATTTGGCCTATTTCAAAAACAAATGACACTACAAAAATAACCTACAATTATAATTTCAAAAGAGAGACTACCATCACCTCAGAATCTTGGGCGCGCCGCCTGTAAGCTCTGAGGGAGAGGGTAGCCCCATATTTTGGCCTATTTCAAAACAAATGACACTACAAAGAAGAACTAAAATAATAATTTGAATGATGACCGACATTTCAAAAGAGAGACTACCATCACCTCAGAATCTTGGGCGCGCCGCCTGTAAGCTCTGAGGGAGAGGGTAGCCCCATAATTAATTTGGCCTATTTCAAAAACAAATGACACTACAAAAATAACCTACAATAATTATCTGGATAATGACCGACATTTCAAAAGAGAGACTACCATCACCTCAGAATCTTGGGCGCGCCGCCTGTAAGCTCCGAGGGAGAGGGTAGCCCCATAATTTGGCCTATTTCAAAACAAATGACAAAACAAAGATGACCTACAATAATAATTTGGATGATGACCGACATTTCAAAAGAGAGACTACCATCACCTCAGAAACTTGGGCGCGCCGCCTGTAAGCTCTGAGGGAGAGGGTAGCCCCATATTTTGGCCTATTTCAAAACAAATGACACTACAAACAAGAACTAAAATAATAATTTGAATAATGACCGACATTTCAAAACAGAGACTACCATCACCTCAGAATCTTGGGCGCGCCGCCTGTAAGCTCCGAGGGATAGGGTAGCCCCATAATTTGGCCTATTTCAAAACAAATGACAAAACAAAGATGACCTACAATAATAATTTGGATAATGACCGACATTTCAAAAGAGAGACTACCATCACCTCAGAATCTTGGGCGCGCCGCCTGTAAGCTCTGAGGGTGAGGGTAGCCCCATAATTAATTTGGCCTATTTAAAAAACAAATGAAACTACAAAAATAACCTACAATAATAATTTGGATAATGACCGACATTTCAAAAGAGAGACTACCATCACCTCAGAATCTTGGGCGCGCCGCCTGTAAGCTCTGAGGGAGAGGGTAGCCCCATAATTTGGCCTATTTCAAAAACAAATGACAGTACAAAAACAACCTACAAAAATAATTTGTATTATGACCGACATTTTAAAAGAAAGACTACCTTCACCTCTGAATCTTGGGCGCGCCGCCTGTAAGCTCTGAGGGAGAGGGTAGCCCTATAATTTGGCCTATGACACTACAAAAATCACCTACAAAAATTGTTTGGATTATGACCGACATTTCAAAAGAGAGACTACCTTCACCTCAGAATCTTGGGCGCGCCGCCTGTAAGCTCTGAGGGAGAGGGTAGCCCTATAATGTGGCCTATTAATTAAGTAAAAAGCAAGTAACAATACAAAGGTAACCTGAAATAATAATTTTTGGATTATGATTGACATTTCAAGGAGGCTAAAATGACTGATATAGAAACCATACTGTATCTGTGACGTTGATTATACAGATCGCCCACGCGAACACGAAGATGTTGAAGTGGAAGCTAGAATATCTGGAGTAATCCAGCGTCTTGGGCTCCTTCCAGCGAATAAGATTTTGGCGGGATTTCGACAGTGCTTGGCGGGCTTTTTGGAGAGTGATTTGTCACTGGAGGCACATCGACGCTTACATCGTCTTAAGCCAGAGAAAAAAGACTTGAATCCTTCGCCATTTGATCAAAAAGGTAGTCCATTGAATCAGATAATCGGTGTTGCTGTTCCTCAAGGGGATGTGAAGTAGAGCTCGAGCTCTCGCCTTCGTTTTCTCCGGCGACTATAAAATGTGCATTGTTGACGGCTTTTCTCAAACGTTCAAATAGAGAAGATTTAAAAATTTCTTTGGTCAGGGTCTTTTCTAAGCCGAGTTCCTTCCAAAACGGAGAAAGATGTGCCAGCAGAGAGTGTATTCCTACTTGCGGCTCCACAGTAAAAACTTGATACGCCGACTCGCTGTTTTCGCTTCGAAGGTCACCAATGTTGACACGGAATACCACTCTTGGCAGAAGTTAAATAAGCCATCAGAGCACTATTTTCTTAAAAGAAAGCACTTGAAAAACCATTGAAAGCGTATCAAGCCTATTTGAATCCAAATGCGGCGAGAAAACTGTAGTTATCAATTGCGAAGCCAGAGGCGCGAAGATCGACTTCCAAATTTTCAATCGACCGTGAAATGAATTTATAATACCCAAATAGTCTGATCAAATTTCGCGTTTCCTTGAGATGTCTGGTTCGTTTAATCAGAAGTACAAAGTTCCTTGACAGGCAATGTGTCCGGCGCTCTCCAAAGGTGTCTGGAGGAATGCTTAAAACTAATTACCTTGTCTGTTATTGGAAACCGATTTGCGGTGGTTGCTGTGGAGATTAGGCCTCCTCCTGCGCGCACTAAAATCGGGCCTCTGGCCTGTTATGAGTTCGTAGTTAATTGTGTAGCTCTTTCCAGTTCTGTAAGAGGTAAACCTTTCTCCCGGTTCTAGGTACTTACAGACCTGGCATCTCCGGGATAAAGAAGGCCAGTGGGCCCATAGGTTGAACTGTATTCAGCCTCAGGGCTTGAATATGAGTGACTTTTTTTACAGCCAGAATAGGTCGACTAGATCTCGCGTCCGGTAAGAGCGCGCGCGTGTTTATCTTTGTTTGTAGCGCGTGCAAGTTTTCAAATTTGTTCGTTATCATGTTATAATGGTGTGTGATGCTTGTAACGGCCATTCACCCTGATGAAGGCCGTTTAAGGTGGCTCCATGATTAATACAAGAGCATTTAGCTGAGACAAATTTTCCGTCATAACTTTTTCGATTTTAACGCGATGGCTGCGAAACTTCGCAAAAAACAACAGATATCATTCCGCAATAATACAAAATATTGGGGGAATTTCATATATCCCATGATGCTTCGCGGCTAATTTCTGTCTTCTCTCCGCGGTGGAAAGAGCGTTCGAGGGTTTCGAGGGAGATTTTCAACGACCTGAATTTCAAGATACAGCTCATCCAAGGTAAGTTTCAATGAGCCCTGTTAATCTTAGGTATGTTATTGATAATGTAAAATGTTTACATGGTCATTTAACGCATTGTTGCTCTCGTTTACGACCCTGTTAAGCCATGCTGTTTTAACTCGCAAGTGAATATTTATTTGTATGACTTTCAATTATCGAAAACTGTCTTTATTCTAGCAAGGTTTTGCCCTACTAAATAATTTAAATCGGCGGAAGAGGGGTGCTTGATACTAGTTCCACGCTCCGACCTCTGTCGACCTCGCGATTTTTATGGGTTTGATCGTTTTGAAATATCGCATTTTCTGCCCTTTCTCCGCTAAGAGGCAAGACGAAGGTTTCAATTTCTTTATGCAAAGTCATGCGAAGATGGGACATTCTTTCTTGAATTCGCTCTTTTTTTCGCTGATCAAAACACAAATATTATCTCTTGAGGGTATGATGAATGTTTAAATTCAATTGTTTATAGTTATTAAAGCTTTTTTGTCTCATTATTTTAAGTAAAATTGGTTTCTCATGGTGGCTTCCGGTCGCAACCGCGCGTGGGGAACTTGAAATATACAGGCCAGCAAATGTCATGGAATAGCATGCCGTAAGACCTCAACCGGCGTATAAAACCTTTAAAGACATTTTGATAACTCTTTTAGGATCCAGTGTAGTGAAGAAGTGGGTGTTTTTGTATATGTATTTTGCCATTTCTTAATAAAGCTTTTTTCTGTTCATGTTTGACAATGGTGCTCAGCTGGTGTTGTGTTACGAAAAATATAGAGATGTCTTTGTTTTTTTTTTATTATTGTTTGTTGGAGCTATTCCCCTCCTTTGAATTTTATCTCCGATAAACGTCCCCTTGTACTTTAACGGTCTCGGTATTTTCGACTGCATAAGCCGAGCTTGTTGAAGTAAAAGCATGTGCGGTCACTGCACGGTTGATGTATTGCATCGATGAATTATTCTGACAACATGAACACCGCGATCACCAACAAGCAACGAAGAGAACTCTCACACCTAGAATATGTATTTAATTAAAGACAAGTTCGTGGAAATCGCTTGTTAATCCATGGAGAGCTTTATCAACGCACGTTAAAACAGGACGTACTGAAGCAAAGACCCTTCCTCGCTAGCCTCTAAGAACATTTGTGTGGCTGCCTTGCTATCGTAAGGCTAGTTAACTTATAATCGGCGGCCAAGACACTCTCTTTGACTTAACAAGAGATATATTTGGAATAGTAAAGCGAAAATCGTAAATAGATCGACACAGCAAAGGTACAGAACGTTTTATCGGCAAAACTAGTCGCTCTCCACTGTTGTTCAAATGTCGCGTCCCTGTTGAACTGATAGGATCATGTGCGTTCGGAAGATTGATAGTATAGTATGAAGCGATGCATCATGGGATATATGAAATTCAACCCTTTGATTTCATTGATGGTAAATATTTCTTGAGAAATTAGCGCTTAAAAGGACCCTACTGTTCAAAGAAAATCGCGTCTAGTAAAAAATTTTGCTGATATTTTTTACTGAAATTTCTGGTATCGGTTTTAATTGATATAATAAATATGCCAGAGCATTTGATAGGCTCCTGGCCAGAGGAATTTCAGAAAAATCGTTGGAGCAGAAGTCCGTAACTAAAAGTCGCTCAAAATTCAGCTGTGAAATTGTTTTGGAATTTCAAAAATAAATTACTATCAGGAAGAAGGAGAGACCAGTTTCAATTTTCGGGACAAGTAACTTCAGTGTGTTTCCTAATTCTGAAAACAGAAGCCGATTGCCTATCGTCAGGAGCCTATCGTGCTATTCTTTAAAAGGTACTTTTCAGTTTTAGAAGCACTATAAATTGCTCCAAACTTTGCTCTGACATCGAATGACTTGTTCCTCGACATTTTTAAAATATCCCTTGGCAGTTTTGGTTCAAACTCCTGCTACGTACATTTTGATGTATTGCAAAGCATCCTCAACGGCTTTTCCTGGTGTACGTTGTTTCCAATTCAGGAAAAAGGTATTGGGATTGTAACCTACCTAGTATCGAAGCTCAGATAGAACTGTCCAGTACCTTTGTTTATGACCAGAAAATGAGCACGAGCGGCAGCTCTGCGAGGAATTCGCACCTCAGCCAGGGGGGACGAGTGACATTGATGCCCATGTCTGTGAACCGATCTGTATAAACATGTATTGCAGAGCAAAACATAATAATCAAGAAAAAAATACCCATTCATTGAAATTTATTCACGGGCAGTATTTTTGCGATAATTTTATTTTGCACTGTGATGTTATTTGGTTCACAAGCATGGTCATCATTGTCGCTCGTTCCCCCTGGGTGAGGTGCGAATTCCACGCAGAACTGCCGCTCGTGCTCATTTTGTAGTCATAAACAAAGGTGCTGGACAGTTCTTTCTGAGCTCAGATACGAGGTAGCGTCCAATCTCAATATTTTTTTCCTGAGTTGGAAGCAACGAACATCAGTAAAAGTCGTTGAAAATGCATGGCAATACTTCAAAATGTATGCAGCAGGAGTTTGAGCCAAAACTGCTAAGGGATATTTTAAAACTGTCGACGAACAAGTCATTCTACTTCAGAGCAAGGTTTGGAGCAATTTATAGTGCTTCTAAAACTAAAAAGTACCTTTCAAAGAACAGCACGATAGGCAATCGGCTTTTGTTTTAAGAATTGGCAAGCGTTGAATTTACTTGTCCCGAAAATTCAAACTGGTGGCTCCTTCTACCTGATAGTAATTTATTTTTAAAATTCCAAAGCAATTTCACAGCTGAATTTTGAACGACTTTTAGTTACGGACTTCTGCTGCAACGATTTTTCTGAAATTCCTCTGGCACATTTATTAAAACCGATACCAGAAATTTCAGTAAAAAATATCAGCAAAATTTTTTACTAGACGCGATTTTCTTTGAACAGTAGGGTCCTTTTAAGCACTAATTTCTCAAGAAATATTTACCGTCAGTGAAATCGGAATATTTTGTGTTATTGTCGAATGATATCTGTTGTTCTTTGCTAAGTTTCGCAGCCATCGCGTTAAAAACCAAAAATTTATGACGGAAAATTTGTCACAGTTAAATGCTCTTGTATTAATTACGGAGCCACCTTAACACGGCCGAAATATAGGTGAGAGACGAAAAACATATTGTTTTACTCTTCACTTGTGGTACTGTATTTATTGAGTCGTGAAGGGAGTGTCTTCTAAAAGATGCTTGTGATAGGTTATATATATATATATATATATGCTTTACTTTTTACTGAAGTTTAACCTGCCTACTAACTTCTATTTCTTTGCTACTGACATAGCGACAATCGAAAGAGACCTAAAAATAGTATTTGGATTTGTTCACTCTACGGAAGTTCATAAAAGCCACATTTGTGTCAAATGAAATATGCGAAAGATTCAAATGCTCTATTTAAATTCCTTTGAAATTTAGTTTAAATTATGTGATTACAACATTTTTTCCTTGACAAAAAGGTGAAAATAGTCTTATTTTACATTTAAATGCAAGAATTTATGTTCCTGTTGTCTACATTGATCACAAAGCGTTCTACGCAGGTTAAATATCTTTCTATCTTTAGATTCTTAGCGCTGGTCATCGTTTGCAACCCAAGCGCAAGTACAGAAAACGAAAGCAAAAGGAAAAAGCAGTCAACGGTGTGTGAGAACTCTGCATATCAGCAAAACGACTGGGGTCAGTGGGTGTGAGTTCAAATATATGTTTCTTTTTCTAAAGTTTAAACTCCTTCCTTATCTGTAGTTTTTTTTCCATTGACACAACGACAAGAAACGTAAACAAATAGCATTTGGTTTTGTCTCGTCCATGACAGTTCATAAAAACTACGTTTGCGTCAAATTAAAAGTGTGAAAAATGCAAATGCTCTACTTAGTTTCAACAGAAATTTAGTTCACATCATGTGAATTCTGCGTAAAAAAAAGTTTAAAATAGTCACCGTATATCACTTTTGCGATTCGTACGGTCCGCACGGCTCGACAAACCATATATGACCTCTCTTGCCATGAAAATATTCTAAGTTCCACTAATGAAATGCAATTTACGGACCGTAAAAAGTTCTTTACGGACCGTTTATCACTTTTGCGATCCGTACGGTCCGTACGGATCGACAAACCGTATATGACCTCTCTTGCCATGAAAATAGTAAGTCCCACTAAGAGATGCAGTTCAGAACGGACTGTAAAAAGGTTCTTTACGGACCGTATATCACTTTTGCGATCCGCACGGTCCGTACGGATCGGCAAACCGTGTATGACCTCTAATGAGATGCAATTTACGGATCCCATATCACTTTTGCGATCCGTACGGTCTGTACGGATCGACAAACCGTATATGTCCACTCTTGCCATGAAAATATTCCCCACTAATGAAATGCAGTTTACGGACCGTAAACGGCCCTTTACGGACTGTATGCCATATTTAAATCGTTGCGGTCCGTACGGATCGTGACACGGATAATACGGACCGTTACAGTGCGGGTATATTGGAGAACCCTCGGTCAATGTACAGGAATGGCTCTGATCTGCATAAAGAGAGACTTGTCACATGATGGTGTGTGGTTTGGGGGGTGGGGTCAGGCGATTATGACCAGATGATATAAATAAAAAACCAAAGAGCTTCACGGAAAAAAATGTCAAAATCAACTTAAATAAGAAAGTCGATAAAGGAACTAGACTTGTTGAGGCCTCTACTTGTTTGATCATTACTGATTACTTATCTGACTGTCGCTGGTGATTACCAACGTGTTATGGGGTTGTTTTTAAATGATCTGTTTAAAAGTTTTTGTACCGGGTTGTTGGTGGAAGGAGGGGTAGGGGGGGTTCTGACGCGATTATAATCAGAGGGTACATCATCATCATCATCCTCTTTATTTAAAAACACGGTAAATACATCAGGCATTAACAGTTTAATATAAAGCTACAACTTAATAGCGAGGCTCCCTCGCGCGCGAAGTGGGACAGAGCCCCATACTCATAGAATATGGTCAACCTCTTTTCGTTTGGTTGTCACGTGACTGCCCGAGCGTACGTACGCGTCTACAGATTGTACGGGTAGGGTAGGGGAGACTATCAAAAGGAAGGGAGGGGTGTCTCAGGCGTGTCTTGGCAAATCTACATCTTTTACATTGACCATTCACAATATGGTCAATTGACAGCTGTCAAAACAGGATAGCCACTGACCAGTATCACATTGCCATATGGAGGGCTCATGTGTCAAGGTGACGTGATTTATTTCGAAGCTGTCCGCTGACCAGTTGTTTTACTAGATCGCGATCAATGTTCAATCTCATACTTTCTAGCTAGTTTGAGAGCCCAGGAAAACTGATGATGCACACATCCATTGGACATCAATGTTGTAATCAATCGACAGCTGTTAAAACAGGGTATCCGCTGACCAGTATCACTTGACCGTATCGCGGGCTCAGGTGTTGACCCATTGAGGTCAAGTATTTTTTGAAGTTATCCGCTGACAAGTTACTAGTTTTCAAATGATCGCAGGCTTAAGTTTGATTTTTTTTAATTCGATCATATGAAATATCTTTTGTTTTTGTGCTGCACAATTAAAATTTTGATTTAAAACTGACCTCGGACCCGAAAATTCAGCCAGCTATTACAGGCAGGGAAGACAGTTGCTTTTGACTTTGCTCACCATGGTCACGCGTTGGTCACACTCTACGTCAATTTTTATGCTCTGATTGGTCAAAATTTGACAGGTGAGCTCATGCGGAAAATTTACGCAGCATCTTGAATCTTGTTTACTTTGACAGCTGAAGCTGACAGAGTTTTGGGTCAACTTGTGACGTTTTTAACTGTCTTTTTCCACTGGATGAACAAAATGAAAGTCAGCCGCTATCAGGAGTCTTCTGTTATTCATGGCTAGTTGGTTTTTGGTTGAGAAATTAATACATCACTTGTCAAAGTCGGAAATCCGATTTCGGAAGGTATCGTTTTCGTTCAGTCACCTTGCTTGATGCGTGAGGGTTGAAAAGTCTGAAGCGATACTGGCCTTCCTTGATACCTTTCAGAAGCTACATCTCGAATAGTAAGCCTCAGTAATTATTGTGGTTGATGTTTGTTTTTTATATCTAACTTAATGAAGTCGAGCGTAGTTTATGCTCGTTTGTAAGATTTGAGACAATTTGATCTGACCAAGAATCAGATTTGATATAAGCTTACACAACTTTAAAAAGCGTTTAGACATTTTCAAACCGCAAATAGAAAGAAAACGTTCCAAAGAACATTTAGTTATAATTCTGGCTGTAAAAGAAAGCTTTGAGAGATTTTCTTGCTTCGAGTTCATCTTTGAAAAAAGTAAATACCGGAAGCCAGCTTAAAACATAATGAGGAAACATAAACGTAAGCTTTAAGCTTGAAGACTCGGGATTTTTAGAGACAATTTAATACTTGTTCTTCGTGAATGAAAAATGTTGTCTCTGTATATGTCTCACTGAATTATATTTCTTTTATTGATTGTTGGTAGTCTCTCTTATAATTTTAATCGCTGTGCCGTTTGTTTTCAGTCATTCAGTGAACATCGCGTGCAGGAGCATTCAAAATGCCGCGCGTATCAAACGCCACAGTCATGGCATCCTCTAAAAGCACGGAATTCATGGTAAGCGAGGACGCAGGAACTAAGTTTGGCGAGGGTAAAAAACACCGAATTATCACTATCGCTCTGCTGGTTGTAGCTTTGATCGTCCTCATTGTTGGAATCGTGTTGATTGTAGTCGCGGCAACCAAAAAGGATGATAAATCAACTTCGACTTCATCAACCATGGAACCTCAAAAGAACAGCGTTCCCTCAACCAAGGAACCTCAAAACAACAGTGTTCCCTCAGAGCCTGGTTCCACTCCAACAGTCCCCGTCACGAAGGCACCTTCCAGTGGGTGTGATTTTTCAGAAGAAGCTCAAAATGCAGGTCTTCCTGAATTTCTTAGTCACGTTAAATCAACTTACTTCAAGCTGCATCCTTATGATGTTGTATCCGATCCAGACGTCACTCCGGTCGAGTAAAAACAGAATACGTCGCCTACGATCCTACGCCGGCCGTGATCAAAAACCGCACGGACACCGCTCTGGCGTTGCTGAACGAGATTAGCGACAAGAACATTAACACAAACAGGTTGAAGCCCAGAGAGAGGAAGGCGTTGGCACAAGTAAAGCATTATCTTCAACACATGTTCGGTCAGCCTTACGATGTCAACTACTACGCCGGAGATTGGATGATGGGCCCGAATTTGTTCTGTTGGCAGGAAATCTGTGCACATGGTTACGGTGTCTACAATGGAATAGGACGGCATCACAAGCCGTACAACGCCGATGATGTAAAACTCATAGAAAGCAAGCTGAAAACTCACAAAGCAGGAATTCTGCAGTATATTGAAAACATGAAGATGGGTGTTCGAAGGGGAATGATCCGAAGTACGGAAGAGTGCTTAGCAGGTCTCAACTCGATCAAGAGGCGATACTTGAATACTTCTCTTTATAATGAGACAGGTGAGGTGGTTTACCCTTCTTTGAGTTGTCCATTTATGATATTTATTGGTGCACATTTTTAGACTTTCGCTGAGATTTCTTTGATCGATTCTTATTCTGTTCAATGATTTCAAAACTATTTTCCTTTTTGCCGGCGTCGTAGACGCTCTTAACCTTCTGTATAGAGCTATACAAATGGTTTAGGCGAGTGCGTGGGCCGACTGCAACGCAGCCTTTTTCTTCTTTCTACTTTCTTGAGGTTATCAGTTGGCATGCAGCGCATAGGACCATTTTCACATTTTCAGGACCATTTTCACAATATCATTTTCACCGTCACGCAACAAAAATAATTAACCGTCCAGTGGAAGAAGCCAAGAAAATGAGATGTTATAAAAGACTAATTTATAAACAATTTGTCCAAGTCTCAGGTCTTTGTGGCCCATAGTTTCTGAGTTATTTGCTGAAACGTTGTATGGAGACGCCATATTGGTGTACCGTTTTGGTACCGCAATATGGCCGCCGGAAATCAGCAAAAACATCTGGAGTTCACTTTTTCTATAAAAGCTCTTTCTTTTCACTCCAGAACAAGCACACGTGAGCATAAACATACCTTCTAATACTTGAAATGGTTACACTGCTGAAAATCAAGAGGAGAGACTTGTTTTCAACGAGACAGCATTCCTATTTTGGTGTCACGCACTGTGAAAACTCGGAAGTTCAAATTGCTGTTAAAATATATAGAATTATTTACTAGCGAATCTTTGTTTCGTTCATTTTGCTGTTTCTAATAAGAGTAATCTTAATAATTTTCCAAAGTGGTTTGAAAGCAAGGCTGGAACTTTTGTCCGCCTTTGGGTTTTTGTTTTCTTCGTCTATAACGTTGTAGTTGAATGGTGAAGAACACTTGATAGCAGCTAGATTGTCCACTATTGGTCTTGTTTTTTTTTCGGAAAAGTCTTTCGGTTCACGGTTTGGGTAAATGTTACAAATGGCAAAATTACTGTTTAGTTCAGGACTCAACTGGACACTGTTTAACATTTAGCCCATTTACCGAAAACGGTCGCGAAATCCTGAAGGTGGTATCAAAGTTGAGATGAGATGTGATATGATTATGGAAACTAAATTTTTCGGTACTTTAGCCGAAAATTCCGAACGGGAAAACAGGACTGCTTTAATTTTCAGTCCTTCTATTTCTCCGCGAAATCTTCCTCTGGAATGAACTAAAAACCCGTGCCCCATTGCATAAATCAGTCCCAGTTAATTAATCCTCCATCTGTGTCCCCAATATCATCATCTTTCCTCTTCGAGAAGTTCCCCTTACCGCCAGCAGCAATTGGTCAGCGAGATGTTTTGCGGTTTCTTTTGACCATTCACTATTGGAGGCGAAACCTTTCGCTCCTGTTTTTGGAAACAGTAGATGTATTTGTTATTTAGTCGAACCTCCATTTGCAACCACCTCCCAAACCCGACCACCGATCCAACACTCCCAAGATTTTTCCGCTTGAAGCCTCATGATTGAAAACTCTCGTAAACGACCACCTCTCATAGACGACCGTGATCACTTCCTCTCGACTTCTTGGGGTGACGCTTTTATAATTTCCGTTGTTTTTAACCTCCTGTAAGCGACTACTTAATTAACATATAGTCTCATCTCTATGAACATTGCATCTAGTATCCACTACGCCTAGTCCCGCCAAACTCAAAGTGTATGGAGAACGTTTAGTAACAGTATGGAACTACACATATCGTAACATGGAAATTGCATGCATCAAATTCTCTTCCAGAAAGAACATGTGCCCGGGCCTCTTCTTAGAAGAGACTTCCTGTAGTTCGATTCTCTTAAACGACCTTTTAATCCTTGCATTTTGGGTTCTGGTTGGCTTCTAAAGCAGCATTCAGCCTCGTCCCCAGGCCTATCCCACAGAAAAGTCCTGCGCCTCAGTCGCTCACTTGGGATTGAACTCCAACAAGAAACAAGTTATTTTGGCTGTATGATGAATCCTTTTATTTGACCAAGCTTGTTGGTTTAAAATGGCTGGCTATTGGCCTCGTTCGTTTTTTTTTTGTATGGTGTTTGTATTGACACCGACTTCTGCGCTCGTTCCACAAAAACGCAACAACAGAACATTGTCACTAACGTCGCCCCCGATCAATAACGTCGCGCTTGGTCAATAACGCATATCCAGAGAGGACCCTTGCGCGTATGTATTACCCATTGGCTGTTGAAAACAAAAAGTTCCTTTTTTAATCCCTTTTTGACGTGAAGATCAGAAGAATCGAGCACGTGTTAGAGAGATGTTTCGCTTCTTTTGCCCTCTGTTGGAAGTGAAACTTTTGCTTCTTTTACGGGAGCATAAGATGTACATTATTCCGTCTAAGCGTGGAAGCGATATCTTGCACTGGCGAAGTTTCGTTTTTGTTTTTGGTGCGTTTTCATAAGAATGAGAATAAGGCAAATACTCGGTCATGTCGGTCGGTAAAGGATATTTTACGACTAATACAAGCCTGGGCCGGGTTGTGCTAAGCGGGGTAACCCAGGGTTAGTGCGAAATTTGAATTCAGATATAAAAGCTGGAGTAGAATAAGGAAAATAATCCGACAAAATGCATTTAAACAAAACAAAAAGAAACCCGATCAAGTTAGCGCTAATTAGCCTTCGAACTTTTCAGCCTTTCTTTAAAGCTAAATTGCGTCTTTATCTGCGATGATCTTCTCTGCATTTACCCCGTTATTAGAATTTCTTATCTTTTGCGGGACAAACTGGGCGAGCCCCGAGATCAAAACAGACAAGTCTGACCCTCTCGGGTAGCTTATCAGAGCAGAGGATTCGCTTTACATCCTCTACAATTGTGGGGTAGGAAGTGCGATATTTGCTTCTTGTCACCATTACCCCGCGAGCAGAGGTTTCTTTCCGGCATGGCTTTTAGCAATCACAGTCTTTTACGTAAACATTAACCAAATACGCGACTGACAGCGAGGAAAAGGACTTCGGAAATGCTAAAAGCCAAGCCGCAAAGAAAGCTCTGCTCGCGGGGCACGTCACCATTAGCAAGGAACTGTGTCAATTCAATTCCACTCTCACAATAACGGAACGAAGGTTCCACTTCAAAAATCGAACCATGTTCGAAGGAATTATTTCAGTGCCATATTTCACTGAACGCTGATTGCACAAGGGCCGGACAGTGCGGCACAACCAGACTATTTTGAGACTATGTATGGTATAAGTGTAATATCACAGGTAGCCCATGCTCGAAATATGAGCATCGACGAGCATCGGCATTGTTGCGTAACATTCAAAATATAAGGATTTGTATGGGGGAAAAACCTATCGTGCAAGTGTCCGCTTTATAGAGGTGTCCGTATTATAGAGGTAGGGAATGTATGATTTTTGGCATTTCTGGGACCAAACGAACTGTCCTTCTTATAGAAGGGTCCATAAGAAGAGGTTAGACTGTATAATTTTTGATATGTTAATTTAATCATTTCAAGGAAAAAATTTTGAATTTTGTCAATTCTAAAAGGATTATTTAATAGTCCATTTCCAAGTTCCCGGCCCCCGGGCCTCTGTTTCAAAACGAGGGTAGGTGCTCAGCCTTTGATATGGGAATCATTTTTCATTCTCATGCAAATAAAACTCATTTTCAAAAGAAAGGTTCCGCATCTAGCCTCATTTTGAAAGTGAGGGTTTTTGGAACACGGACGTGGCCTATGGAAATGGAAAGTTACAGTTTTGGATATAGAAAATAGGAATACATTGTAAGGAGTCTCTTTTTTATTGTGAAAATATTTAATATACATATGTACATATTATATGAAAATGGAGAGAGAATTATTCTGATAAAAACTCAAGAGAGAATGATCTACTTGAAAAACTTTAATACCAAAAAGGCACCTAAATATGACTCTGCTTGATTTGTGTGTCAGCGAATATGGGTCATTGTAGATGCATGAAACGGTCCAGGGTTGTCTCACAAACGTCCACTTGTTTATATACCGGATAGAATGAACATATTATTCGAAACTGGATGGTTAAGTAAAGTTAACACATTTAGGAAATCCAGTGAATAATCCACCGAAAGTGGAATCTGGGAAACATGAAGCTGCAGAAAGTAAACCGATCAAACTGAGTTTCCGCATTCATTGTTCCGGGAACTCAACGGATAATTGAGTATCCTCTGAATTTACGAGCTGCGGAAACATGACGGCAGTTAGCGTTTCTTCAAGAGTAAACCTGACGGAAACGCGAGTATAAGGGATGCGTTTAAGGGTATCGGCAGAAACTGAAACATAACGTAGACACGCTCACATTTTAAGTAAGGTAAGCTGACACAACACACATTTTAAGTAACGTAAGCTGTTTTTTATTGAAATCCTTTAATTTTCGTAGGTTACAGAAACGATAGGTTTTTTCCCATACAAATCCTTATATTTTGAATGTTACGCAACAATGCCGATGCTCGCCGATGCCCCGCATATTTCGAGCTTGGGCTACTTGTGGTAATATATGCACTAAATTGTCGTTCACGGAAGAGAAGCTTTGGTGGAAAGTTTTCCTAGATCTTACATGAACATCAACTTGATTTACATCAAATCGTACAAGGCATAGATTGATCCCAACCGATCTACAGATTTTGCTTTTGTTATGGAATTCTCAGGAAGCACGGAATTTGTTATTAACGAGGATTCAGACACTAAGTGTGGCCGGAGTAGAAAAGAGAGAATTATCGCTATCGTTCTGTTAGTCGTGGCTTTCATCATATTAGTTGTGGGAGTCGTGTTGATTGCAGTCGCGTCAACCAAAAATGATGCAAAATCCGCTTCGACTTCAACAACCATAGAACCTCAACAAAACAGCGTTCCTACAAAGGAAAGTGGAAGTAGTAGTACAGTCAGTACAAAGTCCGGTTCCACTCCAACGGTCGCCACCACGAAATCAGCTCTCCATACGTGTGCCTTTTCGGAAGAAGCTCAAAATGTAGGTCTTGGTGAGTTTCTTGGTCGCGTTAAATCAACTTACTATAAACTCCACCCTTATGATGTTGTGCACGATCCAGACGCCACTGCGGATCGAATTAAAAGAGAATACGTCGCCTACGATCCTACGCCGTCCACGATCAAAAATAGAACGGACACCGCTCAAGCGTTGCTGAAAGAGATAAGGGACAAAAGCATCAAGACAGACCTGCTGAAGCTTCGAGAGAGGAAGGCGTTGGCACAAGTAAAGCACTTTCTTCAGCATGTGTTTGGCCAGCCCTACGATGTCAACTACTATGCCGGAGATTGGATGATGGGCCCGAATTTATTCTGCTGGCAGGAAATCTGTCAACACGGGTACGGCGTCTACAATGGAATAGGACGGCATCACAAACCGTACAACGCCGATGATGTGAAACTTATTGAAAGCAAGCTGAAAACTCACAAAGCAGGATTTCTGCAGTATATTGAAAACATGAAGATGGGTGTTCGAAGGGGAATGATCCGAAGTACGGAAGAGTGCTTAGCAGGTCTCAACTCGATCAAGAGGCAATATTTGAATACTTCTCGTTATAATGAGACAGGTGAGGTGGTCGCTTTCCCCCCTTTTTTCTTGTTGACGCGCTTTTATTCCCCTGAGTTTCTTTGTTCAGTTTTTCCTCATGTTACGTGTTTCACGGCTAATTTCTCGTCAGTTTTTTTTACTTTTAATTAGGCTATGTTTACATTACATTGGATAACTATTGATCCGACAAGAAAAACATACCCGATAGGGCTTCTATATGTTCACAGATAGGAACGGTGATCTTATATAGCGCGATTTCTGTTACGGAGCGAAGCGCCGCGTAGATCATGAAAGTGGATCGTCGCATGTCGGATAGGTTTCTGCCTTGCTCTTCGTGCAATATAAACAGGTATATAAGAGCGAGGACTGGAACCCACTGAGACGGAAGTAAATATTCGGGAGAGAGGGCTGGGATTTAAAAAAAAAAAGGGTTAAAGACATGTTTATAGTGGAAGGTGCACTTAGCTAGTCAGCTAATTTACAGGCACTCCACTCAAATATTTAGAAACAAATAATTCAAATACAGCATAACAGGATTAAAAACCCCAACTGGCAGAAGGCAACCAGTTGGCTATTTACAAGCGTGGCCGAGAATTTGAACTCGGGACGACCGAGCACAAATCCAGCAAGTGGCCAGAGCGGGACTCGAACCCGGGACCGCCGGATTGCGAGTCCGACGCGCTGACCACTCGGCCACGCTGCCTCCTCCTCCTGGATTTAGTGCACCAATCCCTCTCGGCCAATATCGGCCACTCACTCCGGTACGATAACATCTTGTTCTACTTCTGTGCCGTTGCCGTATAGCTTTTCAGGTCGCGCCGGAAGACAGACTATCCAGTATATGGTAGACATAAGCTTAGATTATCATGCGCTTACTTCGCTTTTTTGGCGTCCTTGAAAGCTCCCACTATAGCACTGGGAAAGCGCTGCTCAGATCAAATCGAACCAGACGAATGCTGCATTGGTAACAAGCCGCCAGTAAAGCCGCGTGCAAATGGACGCAACATTGTTGGGTGTTACATGTTGCGTCCGTTTTCACACTCCGTAGGTTGCGAGCAAGGCCGCACACTCTGTCTCTCTCTAGTCCCCCATTTTATTTTCCTCAGGGATAGTAGAGCGAGCGAAACGCGAGCGCGCGTGAAAATAACCCCACGCGCCGCGTGTCGCCTTTTCTCGTGTGGGGTGATTTTCACGCGCGCTCGCGTTTCTCTCGCTCTACTATCCCTGAGGAAAAATGGGGGACTAATCGTAGTCTAGAAACAGAACTAAGAAAAGACTTAACTAAGACTAAATTATTCGGTAATTAACGAGGTCAAGTACTTAAGCTAAATGATAAACAAACCAAACTATCCTACCTTGCTAGACGTAAGTTCAAGTTAACTACGGCACTTATACTTAGGCAATAATATGTGGGTTTGCGGGCACACGTAGAATCATCCCTAAGCGATACACAAGCTTGCTAAATCAAACCGGGAAATTCCTAAACGCAAACATTATAGGTCTAGTGACCCTGTCACAAGTAAATCGTCGGCCCATGTAAGGGAATCCAAAATAGTCTTGGATTCTGGATTTCACAACATGGATTCTGGATTCCAGGCACTGAATTCCGAATTTTTTGTCAGTTCAACTTGTATTCTAAATTTAATCGTTAATGGGATTCCGGATTCCACAAGCAAAAATTTCCGATTCCGAAATCCGTATTCGCTTACATAGGGCAAACAGGTAGCCCAAGTCCGATATTTGAGCGTCGGCATGCATTGTTGCGTAACCTTCGAAAATTAGACAGCAGGCCCCCGGAAACCCGTGAAGAGAAGGGTTTGTTTGAGCTCAAGGAAATCGACCAGAGGTGACCCAAGTTTTCTGCCAATGTCGAGGCAAATATGATCAAGTTACTGTTTACATACAGTAAGAGAATGCTTTGGATGACATAAACACAATAGCTCCTGTCATTGGGATCGTACAAGGCACAGGTTGATCCACTACAGCCTTATCGCACAGTCATGGAGTCCTCTAAAAGCACGGAATTCATGATAAGCGAGAATGCAGGAACTACGTTTCGCGAGGGCAAAAAACAGCGAATTATCACTATCGCTCTGCTGGTTGTAGCTTTGATCGTCCTCATTGTTGGAATCGTGTTGATTGTAGTCGCGGCAACCAAAAAGGAAGATAAATCAGCTTCGACTTCAACAACCATGGAACCTCAAAAGAACAGCGTTCCCTCAACCAAGGAACCTCAAAACAACAGTGTTCCCTCAGAGCCTGGTTCCACTCCAACAGTCCCCGTCACGAAGGCACCTTCCAGTAGGTGTGATTTTTCACAAGAAGCTCAAAATGCAGGTCTTCCTGAATTTCTTAGTCGCGTTAAATCAACTTACTTCAAGCTGCATCCTTATGATGTTGTATACGATCCAGACGTCACTCCGGATCGAGTAAAAACAGAATATGTCGCTTACGATCCCACGCCGGCCGTGATCAAAAACCGCACGGACACCGCTCTGGCGTTGCTGAAAGAGATTAGCGACAAGAACATTAACACAAACAGGTTGAAGCCCCGAGAGAGGAAGGCGTTGGCACAAGTAAAGCATTATCTTCAACACATGTTCGGTCAGCCCTACGATGTCAACTACTACGCCGGAGATTGGATGATGGGCCCGAATTTGTTCTGTTGGCAGGAAATCTGTGCACATGGTTACGGTGTCTACAATGGCATAGGAGGGTACCACAAGCCGTACAACGCCAGTGATGTAAAACTCATAGAAAGCAAGCTGAAAACTCACAAGGCAGGAATTCTGCAGTATATTGAAAACATGAAGATGGGTGTTCGAAGGGGAATGATCCGAAGTACGGAAGAGTGCTTAGCAGGTCTCAACTCGATCAAGAGGCGATACTTGAATACTTCTCGTTATAATGAGACAGGTGAGGTGGTTCTGCCTTTCTTTGAGTTGTCCATTTATGATATTTATTGGTGCACATTTTCAGACTTTCCCTGAGATTTCTTTGATCGATTCTTCTTCTGTTCAATGACTTGAAAACTATTTTTCTTTTCGCCTGCGTTGGAGACGCTCTAAACCCTCTGTATATAGTACAAATGGTTTAGACGAGTGCGTGGGCCGGCTGCAACGCAGGCTATTTTCCTTTCTACTTTCTTGATGTTATCAGTTGGCATGCAGCGCAGGACTATCCATAAAATCTTTTTAACCTTTTTAGAGGTCACGAGGTGCCGCAACTAATACCTTACTAAAGCAAACAAGACGACTATTGTATCCTTTAGATGTCAAAATACAGCTAACTGTCAGTTTTGACACCCGCCAAATGGCGTAATAGTGTTTCAAAACTTTAATCCCTCGTAGATCGGATCAGAAATGAGGCCCTTTATGCGTGTACATGATCGGGTTCTTTGGTTTGCAATAATTACAAGTTTTTTTGCCGAGGCACTTAAATGTTGGTTGGTTAATGCTGGTGCGCGTGAGATGACTTATCTTTGTGAACTTCAATGTGTACGAGCTCTTATCGATTGATTGATGATTATTAATCGTTTCAATAGCGCTTCCGGTAGCCCTGTTGGTATCCTTCAGTAATTATAACTCAAAAACACCTGACTCACAAGGAACCACACAGACTTGAATTCGACCACATTTTTTTTTATATCCATTATAACTACTTTTGAGTAACATTTATTTTTGTGTAAAAATCGCGTGATAGTAAAACCCAGACGGAGATACAAAGGTTATTACGTCTCTCAACCATTTCTCTTAAGATCTGACGGTTACGTAATTAGATTGGCTACGACGGAAAAGAAAACAGGTGTTACTAAAAGGGGAAACAGGCAACAGGCAACGGTGAGTTGGGAAAATGAAAAACGGGAACAAATCGTAACCTGAACCCTAGCCATTTTGTTCCGTGATAGTTTTCATTTTTCAGTTCCCCGGCCGTTCTCGGTTCTAGTAACATCCGAAAGATAACGCGACCTCGTTCGCCTCTTCACTATTGGGTTTCTAGAACTGATCACTGATTGACAAGATAACCAAAGACCGCACGAAGTTTAAGACAACATTTTAATTTAATCATTATGTGGGCGTTGTTATCGCTCAGAGGGCATTGATACGGCAAATCTGAATTCCGCAGATGTTTTATCTGTTGTTTTTATCAGTGGACAAGCTGATCCCAGCTGATCAACTCCTGAGACTTACGTAACAGTGATTTGGAAGCAGTGCTTGCAGTACCGTTTTTGAAAATCGAAATCTTTGAAGGAATCACTGTCAGGGTGGGTGACAGAGCCAGTGTTGGCTTAGGGAGTAATAGGGGTACTCCCTATTACAGACTACAAAGGGATGTTCCGCACAAAAGGGTTCCTAACTTTGAGGCTATTTCATGAAGTGGGGTTAAAAAACGGCTCAGAATACTTGTTATCGCTGTTTAGGTGTATATGAGGCGTCTTTCGAAGAATGCTACCTAACAAAGGATAAATTACCGGTAGTTAACGTCGCTCAGCATTAGTCTTATTAACTGAAACTCTTCTTCGAGGGAAGTGTTAGTGAAGGCACATGAAAAGGGTCCTATCTAGGGAGAAGTGTTGACTCTTATGAAAGGGGAGGGTATGGACCTCGCAGAGGATTGGGGGAAGAATCCCCCGGCGCCATCCTGCTTCCTTCTCCGAACAGGCGATTAAGTATCCCTTCAAAGAGCACAAAGATATAGTATCGTTTTTAAGTTTCACCGACTGAAATCAAGGCAAGATGTTTGCGATGTGCACGGGGCAACAAAATTCGCTGTCCGCAAGTTGAAATATAGCCTCTCACGCAGACGTTCTAGGGGTTCGTCACGCGTTCTGTCCCACGTTCGCTGAGGAGGATTGCGTGACGAGCCAAAAGAACGTCTGCACGGGGATATTATTGAAAGTGTGTGATTAACCTAATCTCGCTTTCTCCAATGCATTACAGGAGTTTTGAAAGAGTGGTTTGTCCAACTCATATTGAGCCCTGACTTTTACAGCAACATAACAGAAGCAGTAGATAGTGAATGGAAGGCGCAGCATGGAAAGAACGTCAGTGAAACAATCAAGGATTACTTGGTGACCTATCTCGGCGAACCGATCAGTAAACTGCTAAGGTAAAAAGATTTGCAATATTGATCATTCTCACACGAATTTAGCACGCGCAAAATCTTCTAAGCTTTGTTTCCCTTTCTCATAACATGAGTATGATGTACTGAAAGTGTGAATAGTCGAAGAAAACAAAAAGTGAAGCCTGTTTCGAAACGCCTATCTTATATATTAGTTATCTGAATCAACTCAGGTATCGCTCCCGATCAAACGAAATTAACTCTCGTGTTTTTTCTCTTCGAGTTTATTTTTTGATTGAAGGCCCGTCTCACCCTAGTCCCCTTCGCAGCCGCTCGGGCCGGAGTCACGCAATGCCGCCGAAAGATTTTTTTAGCGTTGAAAATTACTTCATCCCCCGCCGGCTCTGAAATACAGAATGCACCCTTGTTACAAATAAATTAATTTCTTATATCTTTTTATCGCAATAATTTCCTCACAAGAGAATTGAGAAATGCTTTCTTCATTACGGAAGCTCGTTTTTCATAATTATGTTTCGATTTTTTTAACATTATGTAGATATCTAGAAACGGAGCACATCCGTCACTGCGTTCCCAGCAATGTGTCCAGCGGTTTAGCCACTCTCCCACTGAAGTATGTTTGGCTCGATGGCAAAGAGAACAAGTCCTGGCCAACAAACCGAACACTGCCTACCGGTGAACCGCTGAACGGATCGCAGGCCTATTCTAAAATCATGTCATATTTCACAACAAACACAATGACACCTATGGAGGTCCATAAGCTTGGACAACAGCAACTGGCAGTTCTCTACCCGCTGGTAAGCTGTGTCTTGTCAGTCTGGAAAATATGTTTATATTAAAAATATGTTTATATTTAGCCTGCGTAGCAAGCGTTTCCTCGCGAGGTTCGTCTAGAAAGCTGGGACAAGAGCAAAAAAAATGAATGACGGGGGAGGGGGAGGGGAACGAAGGAACCGCTTGCCCGCAAACCCCACGATTTTGAAAAACTGCGTTCGCCCACGAACGCAGCTTCTGATTGGCGCGGTGCGGGTAGTGTTGATTACTTAGCATTCAAAACATCAATCAAACCAGGTATGCTTTGTTTTCGTGCGTCACAGATCTGGTCTCATCTGATTTGTGGTCGCAGATTATTAATGCTTTGGACTGATATTTATTGGAATCTTGTTTGTGCGAAGGTTTATGAGATCAGAGTCTTCAAAGTATAATAAGGAGATCGAGCAGTGGAGACTAGGGAAGGCCAATTTTTTGAGAATGACGGCGTGCGGATCTGACTGGAAAAAATGGACTGTTTGTTTGGAGATAACATCAACATAAATCAAAACATCGGTACTCGACACTAGCTAAAGCCGCCATGGACAAGCGATTTGTCAGCTTTTTGAAATGAAAGATTCTTTTTGCTTATTGGAAATTTAGTGGCATCTATTGTAGAGAACGTTTCGACACAAACTGAAGAGAAGCCGCTCTGCAAAACTTATACGCGGCGGAGTGAATTGTTCCGGACGAATCATTTATGACGTGTCGACAAGGTTCAGACGAGATAAAGCCACACAATAAAAAAACAAGAAATTCCGCAGCAATCGCTCATAGTTTTAACTTTCTTTTATCGTAAATCTTTTTTATTACAGTTCTTGCAATCGCCTGCAACGTGTTCTATTAAAGACCAAAGTAATTTTACAAATCTGGTAATCCAGGGGTAATCTGTTCGTTATGTTTTTTTTATGACGAGCTGTCAATTTACAGATGAACCGAACCGTGAAATATCAAGGGGCGTTTTCCAGAATCGTGGGGTTTGCGGGCAAGCGTTTCCTCTTCTCCCCTCCCCCTCCCCCTTCAACCTTTTTTTTGCTTCCGCTCTAACCTTCGCATAATAACTCGATTGGAAACGCTTGCTACGCAGGCTAGTTTATATTATGCAACCGTGATTTGCAATCTCCCACTTCGTTTAAAGTAATAAATGTAAGGGGGTGTGATGAATGCCGTACACGGCGGTATGTGAAGACGTTTAATAGGGACTTTAAGATTCAACGACGCGGACGGCAACAAGAACGTCAAAAAAACAAAAGGTTTAATAAGCAAAACAACAACTTTGCACGTGCATCACGCTTTTTTTGCACATTTCTTTGCCCGTTTTTGCACGACAACGACGTGAAAATGCCTAATTTCGCGTTTTATAGAGAACGTAAACAAGCAACGATGAAATTTTGTTTTTCTTTCTGCAATTGGATATGGTCCCTAGGAATTCAACTCCAGTAAGTGGGTAGGAATAATTGCGATAAAGACTGAAAAAACGAAAATTCACCTTTCAAGCGACGTTCCGGTTGCCGTCGCGTCGTTGGATCTTAAAGTCCCTAACGGCGTGCGGAGACGCGAGTGTGTAAGAATTATCAGTGTAATGAACAGTGCAAATGAATCGTCTTCACGGAGTGCAACTGATACAGCTAAATAAGGTCCCGGCACTTTATTTTACGTTGACCTTAGCGTAACTGACTAGCTTCTTTTCAACTTTGAGTGAAGTATCTTCAAACACCTCGTTTGCCATGTCAGCGGTTTGAATGATGCCTGATTATTACTTGCGCCTCTAAACGCGCCTGATCACCGTCAACCGCCCCCCGTCCCCTTACTAACGCCTATTGTACCGGGTAAGAGTTGGTGTTCACTTCAAGAGGAGCCTCTACCGTCATACACATCGCAAACTGCTTCATCTCTGCTATACAAAAAAGGCCAGGGCTTAGAGAAATATAGAGGACGGTGTGTAGTAGGTGGATCTCTGCTCAATTGTATGCATAATTGTATGTATGGTGTACCTGTGTCGACTAACAACTAAGTACTTATCTTGTCAAACTGACTAGCTAGTCACATTTCGTTGTCACGCCTTCTCAACCAACTTATTTAACTTTTCCCGAGTGTACTTCTTCCCTCTTTCCCCAATGTTGATGATGCATTTTCTTTTTTGAGATCGTCGCTGTTGCCAGAGAAGTAACTGGAGAGTCAGATAACAATACTGCTGTAATGAAGTTCCGACAGAAACTTAATTCATCTGAAAGCTACTTTAATCCTCAACCAATTCCCAAGAACGAGTCTGACAAAGAAGCACATATAAAATGTAGCGATATTGAAGGCGCAAAGAAATATTGTCCAACACGATGGGCTGCATTAGAACGGTGGTTTGCTGAATCAAGAAAGGTAACGTGTACATGCCCCCCCGGGGGGGGGGGGGGGGGTGGGGGTACTTAGGTTAATTTTTGCTTGGTATGTGCCGCTGGCCTCTCAGAGCCCCAACCCCATTACATTCTATTCTCTGGCCAATTATAGACCCCATCTTAGTCACTTTTGGGCAAATATGTAATTTTTCCAATCCCAACTTAGTCACTTTCTATTTTTATGAATTGACTCATTTTTTAGATTGAATGAAGAACACTTTACTTTTCATCTGCAGTACAAACATTCTAGTACGTTTGCTAACCATAAATATAAAGAACTGTCTTACTCAAAAAAATCCAAATGTGCAACCCCATTCTAGTAACTCTATTGAAAATGCGACCCCATTATAGTCAATCCAGGCGTGAAGATGCGACCCTATCCAGCGGCACATCCCCCCCGGGTTGCATAGTTGCTTGATTCCGATACGTTCTCCGCGATCCCCTCTTAATGACAGCTAAAGATGCGTAGCCCAACCATATGATCTTCGTTTTCCAGTAGAAAAGCACCAAGGTCGTCCACTCCTCTGGTGCTGTGTCAGGGTTGTTTCGTCTGTTTGTTTTTCGATATTGATTGTTGATTGCATGCCGTGTTCGTTGAAGAATGATTAAATCATTGCAATGCCAGGATAGCAGGACATTATACCATTTGGGAATATATGAATCATTCTTTTTTGTAGAAGTAATGTTGTAGCTGCGACCCTTTACATATGCCGAGAAAGATAACAAACTGGCTATAAGATTCTAGGTTTGCAATTGTCGCATTGTGACTTATAACGCGTAGTTAGACGGATCCCTTTAAGACGCTTCCGATCCACCAACACTACCAAATACCTGCCGCTATTGGCGGGCTGAATAATAAAGGAAGGTTTTTGCAGCATTTGCTTCACGGGATTGCAGTACACTCACATCTCCCCTGAAAGCCACAGAAACGACAAATGGCACGCTACCACGTCGATTTTTTTAGGTGATGAGTTTCCTGGAGCCCAAGACTATCCCATTGTTCTATTTCACTGGAGAAAAAGCGACAACGCCTACTTGCCCAGTTGAAATGCAACCTAATCTTAATCCATCAAGTGGAGCTCAAAGTTATCAAAACGCTGATGCAGGCTGCACCAGAAGTGCAAAATATAACATCCCATTTTTCCTGGAGAACTTGGGTCCAACGTTCTCTGAATGGAGTGTCAATGCTCACGAAGCCAGGCCAGGCCACCACACGCAGGTAATGCCAGTACTCTCATTAGATTGATTAAGTTGTGTCGGGTGTTTTCCACGTTGTCAAACCAAACAGTCAGATAACAGTGGAATTATCCAAGAGAAAAAGAAAGCGACAGTGTTCGATTGAACAAAATTTCCAATCGAATCGACGCGATCCATTTGCGTTTTGACCGAAATATTGATTACTGTTAGGCAAATTAGGCCGATGGAAACGAGAACGTTTGGAAATGGAACGGCAAGTTTCAGGTGAACTGGTCAAAGAGGACCACCCCTGGAGGTGGGCCACTTTGACCGGAAAATTTCCACCTGGACCGAAGCTTTCTATATTTATTTCTCAACTGAGATTTCCGAAAGTTTCGACATAATGGAAAGCACACCTTGTTACTGGTGGCAACTAGAACGCTTTCCATATGTTCGAGCTAGCCAATCAGAGCGCACGTAGAGCTCTATTCACTGTGTAGTAAATTATTATTACCTTGGTTGCTAAAAGTCCCGTTCTTTCGGCAGCTACTTCGCAAATCACATGACATCTAAAATGAAACAGTTTCCCGCCAAAATTCTTTAAGCGGGCAACATTGCGACATCTGTGACGCCAGAGGGTAACAAATTGATGTACTGTTACCTGAACAATGGCCTCTCTCAAGCACTCTCTTTAGAAACAGGAAAAAAAATTCTTTCGATAAATCAAGCAACTTTCGAGGTGATTTTTACTTTGATCAGAAGGTACAGGGAACTTACATACAGTAAATCCTCTATTAAGCCCCCCTCTCAAATAAGCCCCTCCCTCTAATAAGGCCCCCCCGCCTTTTTCAGGGTAAGAAAGTTAATAACCCCCCCCCCTCACTATTAAGTTCCCCCTACCCTTCCCTAATTTTATATGATAAACTGTATTTATCAATCACGACTGCAAAACTTTTTGTGGACTGATCCGGGATGGTTTATTTACCAACTGAAAGTTCGGTTTTGATTCTGATCCTCGGCTGCATGACCTAAACCTTCCTGTCATTCTTGTACTTCACTTACTTGCACCTTTTTAATTTCTATACTAGTTCTTTATGGAGAACTGATACCGTCGTCGTTTCTAAATTAAATAAGCTCCCCGTCTCTATTAAAGCTCCTCTCAAATGGGCCTGCAATAAATAATAAGCACGGGGGGGGGGCTACTAGTGGATTTGCAGCATAACAGGACCTAATCTTCCTGCGCAGACATCTTAAAAGCCAATTTCCTCCCCCATTGGATGTTCAATGTGTTTTTTGGTGTCATATTCGTATTTTCACCGATTTCGGGAAACAGCATTCATTGTTCTCCACGGAATAGATCCTTCCACGTTTTTTTCATCTTTCGATGAAGACCAGTTAACAAAAACCCGTCAACGTGGCTAAAAAGTACGCATTAAAATTCGTTAAGATGTCAAGTTTGAAGTTAATTTGTTGAAAACTAACGAAGATATAGTTCCGTAAAGTTGCCGATTTTACAGACGTTTGCAAAATTTCGCGACTTTGTTAAGCAATATCTTAGCTTATCTTCAAACTTGGTAAGTTTCCTAATTTCAAGGTGTCCTTTCTAGCAGCGTTGACTACAGCAGCGTTGAAGACCTAACTAGTCTTCATCAAAACATGAATAACTTGAACCGTGGAGGGGTCTTTTAATCACTGAGTTTTAACTATTTTAAATTTTTCATGTTTTTTTCGTAGGTGCAAGGTACCGTTGAACATTTCCGGGATAGCTGTGGCGGTGTCATAGGCTGGCTTGATACGGTAACTTATTACACGGCGTTCACGGAAGGCTGGGCCCTGTATGCTGAGAATCCGCTGATCGCACAAGATACTGACACTTACAAGAGCGAACCAATGCAAAAGTTTGGAATGTTGAAATGGCAGGTGAGACAGGTAGAAATAAAGTAGATAAGTCAATAGGTAAATAAAAGGTATGTATTTTTTTTTTTCACATCTGCAAAAAAGTCATCGCCCAAAAATACTGCTGTCGAGGTTCATTGAAATATTTAAACCATGAGATTTCGTCCATACTCACTAGTTAAAGGAAAAGCTATTAAAATGAAAAAAAAAAGTTTTTAAAATAAAGGGAAAGTAAATACTTTAATGGAAGAGGAGGAGTTCTCTAGTTTTGAGTTTCAACATTCTGATCGGTTTTTCGAAGTAGAAAGCTACAGTACCATTCACTTAAAACCTACATCATGCAATAAACTTTGTAAATATAAGTAACGTTATCTCAATTATAAGTCCCCCCTCTCTAATAAAACTCTTCCTTTTAACAGTAGAAATTTATTAACACACAGCAATTTCGCAGTTTTTGATGGCTGATATTTCCTTCAATATTCAGCTGAATATTGCTTGCAAAAAGCTGAAAATTGCACAAATCGCTCAACTTAATCAGCTCCTTCAAGTTTTGCATTCAGTTGATATCTACGGCAACGGCCTCTATGAGTTAAGTCGTATGCTAATGATGAAAACTGTAAACAATGACGTCAGCAAAGATTCGCCTATATGAATCCTTACAAAATAAGTTGATCTTCCGTAGCGGTTTCAATGGTGTATGAGACTGTGGCTCACTAACCTTAACTTCAACTCCTTTTTAGGTATGGCGAGCTATTCGTTTGATTGTTGACACAGGCCTACACTACGTTGGGTTCTCTAGAGACAAAGCCCTTAAATACTTTAGCGATTACGCGTGGGATGACACCGACCTTGCCAAGAAAGAGGTGAGACAACGAGATGAACGAGTTAAGAACTTGGCTGTAAATGAGTCCCTATAAATACGCCGATAGTAACAGAAGATAAGAGTTCGTATTTATTAGAGGACAAAACTTTTGAGTCTGCATATCGTAAAGTTTCCTATGTTCTATGCGCAGGCATCACGCAGGCTCGCAATTTAGTTTAGTACACAATTTTATAGGTTCTGAAAATCTTACCACATTGCCCAAAAATTTTTTTTGAGACCGGGATCTCCCCCTTCCCCCCCCTGTCTCAAGTTCTGGATCCGCCACTGGTGACTTTCCTTTCTCCGTTTTGTACAATTTAAATTATTCCTTTGTTGAAAGTACCCATGCCTAACGAATATCCATCTAGAAACAAGTGATGTGATTGCTGTTTTTTTTTTTTAATTCAATGATGAGCAGGTAACGAGGTACCAGAGCGACCCTGGACAGGCCACTGCTTATATGATTGGACAATTGGAAATAAAAAAGAACAGAAAATATGCCACTGATGAACTGGACGAAAAGTTTAGTCTGCGAGATTTCCATTATCAGGTAAATTATACACGCTTTCATACTTGAAAAAACAACTTCCCAGACAATGCCATACTGAACTATTTTTACGTTAGACGATAGGAGAACGCAGTTCATAATCTTGGTCGTCCTGTACTTATAAAAGATGATATGTTTCGTCCTTCTATCACTTTTTAGCACTATTTTGTGTCACGCGACACAGATATTGGTAGCCAGCAAAGCTGTCGCATGACCTTAGGGTTTTGGGTTTTTGTCATCTGAACCCTCTTTTTATTAAAGTAAGTATTTTTTAAATTTTTCTTATGAGCTTTTGAAGGATCTTACTCGCTTTCATGACATAATTCAAAGACATTTATCTGGCCACCATGACACAAAGATATCCAGCAAAAAACAAACTAAAATCTTGACCGCACTCCATAATCTGCGATTACTACTTGTATAATGTTGTTTTTTAACGTGCGTGGTCTCTAAAAGCAATAAGTAAGTCACACTCAGCATTTAACTATTCCTTTCCTTTTGTTTCCAGGTTCTTGCACAGGGTTCCTCTCCTCTAGCTTACCTGTCAGATCACGTAAGAAGGTATGTGGCCTGTGTCCAAGACAAAGCCAAAGAAGGCTGTGATGTCATCTTGAACCCTCCAAAGAAAACCACCACAAAGAAACGAAAAGAAACAGATCGTTGGCCACTGATACCTAAAGAAAGGGAGCATTACATTTAAATATTAGGGATAGTGAAATGCCTCTTTTTTCCGCTTGTAAAGTTTTGCAGCTTATAATAAGTTCCAATGTTAACTGTACAAAAAGGAATTTAATTTAGAGGTGGTTATATGTTTATCCTTAGCTTTAATTATGGAGGCATGTAATGTAAACGTAACTTTTGAGTCTGGACAAAAATTAATGACGGGCTTTGACCATTTAATTAAACCTTCAGCTAGTAGTAGTTCTGCATCCGGGTGCAATAAGCCTCAATAAGGACAGTGTCGGCCAAGGGGGTCCCAATAAACCATTATACCCGACATAATGTACACAACATACCCCAATATACGTTCTCCATATATCTATACGCCTTAAGGAAACTAAGTATACCCGAAATGATTTGTTTTCAGGAGATAGATAACGCATGTTCATTTGATTGTTTGTTTTTCGGTAGTAGTCGTTAAATGTTATCAATAGATTCAATCATCGTAGCATTCGGGAGTAAAAGCCTTTTTCAGCAGCGATAATCAGGGGCCTAGCCAGGATTTTTCCATCCAGCTTGCCGCTCTCTGCGCGCTTTTTTTTTTTCACCCACTCTCTAAATATATCAGTCTACTAATGAATCACACGTGACTTCTCTGGAAATTGACAGTTGGGTGTCAAAAAGGAAAAGTGCGTTGTTATAGAAAAAACTATTTCAAAGACACAATCAAGCGGAGTTAAACTGATAAACATTAAGGAAATCTATGTTTTTAAGTTTATTTCCTTTCTTCAGAAAATTTCCTTTATTGGTATTATATTTCTCAGTTTTATCCTCGGCAGTTTTTGCGTATAGGTACCTTCTCCCCAAGCTTATTAGTGTCTTGTTACCAAGTGAACTGAATGTTGCAAACTGTTTATTACAAACAGTTTGCAACAGGATTGGATCCTAGCTTCGCTGAGGCGTATAAAATAAAGAAGAGTTCTGTTTGTGCACGCAGTTTGTCTAAACTTCGGTGTGATGGGACCGCTGATGCTACAAAATAGCCCCCGCACAGCCCACGAATTCCTCTAAAAGAGCATTTTTTTGGCCATTGAGAAAATCCAAGCTTAGGTTTGGTCAAAATGACCGGGAAATTGGCTTCGTTAGGCTTTTCAGTTTTGTGTGTGAACTTCTTTATTCATCCTGGTTTCATGCACCAGCTGGCCAATAACCGGCACCAAGAGAGGATAAAGCTCAGCCAATGAATCGCCCATATAGGCCTTGCACCTATGGTAATCCCTCTAAAGATATTTTTAGATTTTCTCTGAGATCTGTTGTTTCCAAGAGGGTTGAGTGATAGCCAATCATATGTCCTTAATTTTACCAATGTTGACAGGTGGGCAAAGGCCTAAGCAATGCTTCGCGACGTTCACGAATCAATTGTTATGTTGGCGGAAGACGTAGGTTGGGTTAAGAAGACTGTAACCATAGCAAAACGAGTCGCGTGTACACGTTGTGTTGACAAATGCGACTTCAAGGAAGTGAGTGTAGTAAGTGCTTTAAGAGTTATGAAAGAAAAAGTACAGTCGCATATAATTAATTAATAACGAACATTAATAACGGATAACAATTAATAACGAAAGAACTACAGGACATCGCGCTGCGGTCTAGAGACTCACTTAATCAAGAAAAACAGAATGGAATGTATCAGCCCCTGAAGAATTTTCGAGGTGTAGCTTCAGTTTAAGCAACTATATGGATCTGAAGATAATTTACCGTGAGGATTCGGCATCTAGACTGCTTGCAGTCGGCCTTTTCTTTTAAAATCCGTCTAGTTCTTATCTCAGCCAGAGCGATTGCGGCTCGCGGCTTCGCCGTTCGCGTGCTTGGGTTTCGCGTGCAGTAACTTTGCAAAAAAAAATAAGAGACTGCTCGCAGTCTATTCGGCATCCTGCAAACAGTAAGAGCATCTGGCGTCAGGACATAGCAGGAAATGAGATCATCACCTTTACGGACCAAAAGCTACACGCACGTAGCCATTCAGATACATGTACTTAGAAACTAAAATCACTACTAAAAGGTTATTTAGCTGCAAGAAAAAGCTTAAGACTTTAAAGAGGTCAAAGAAAATTAGAGCTTAACAACTGCATCTGAGATCAAATTAATTCTGTGTAACAACAAAACAATTACTAAACGCCTCATGACCTTTCAATGTCAAAGTGTGACTCCACGGAGACTCATTAGAGCGGCCAAATTGAGATTTGCTCTTTAAAAAGCTCCATGCACTGCATAACCTACGAGCTACCGTTGTTGTTTTGAAGCATACTCATAATCAAAGGCGGTCACGTTTCATACTCACGAGCTTATGAGTCGTGTTTAGCCTGTCACACTTTATTTCAAAGAGTTAATTCCTTTGTGAATCTTCCAGATCCTTTGACGATTTTCTGTTTTCGATGCTAATATCGATTGATACATGCTCAAATAAAGAAAAGCTCTCAAAAAACGGTCATCATTTGGCATTAAGAGAGGATAAACCCTCTTTATCCTCTCTTGTTTCGCATTCATCGCAACTCTCGCTCTCCCGACATGCTCACTCCTACACGAAACTTCCACGCAACGCGCGAAGAAATATTATCCGCGGGAAAACCGTTACGTTTCAAAAATAACTTTAGAGGGATTACGATGGTAGATTCATTCGCTGAGCTTAATCCTCCTTTGCCGGCCACCTAGCACTGACAACAAGCCTTTTTGACGAAATTTTTTTCATAAGACGCCTTTGTTAAATGTTCAAGGAATACTGAGGGTCTGGATCTGGTGTCACTAGCTCATCGCTTCAGGCTGCCGGTCTGACATCAGTACAATCTCATATGATATGGTGCTCAAGTTGCAAGGGGAAGCTAGGCTGTTTCTAGACTGCAAAACAGTCCGTATTTTTGCGTATTCAAGTACGCGCGAGCAGTCAAACAAAAGGTCTGGAATGAGGCTGAAAACAGAGAGCGAGACTGGGGAGAGACGCTAAAAATACGGACTGTCCGTTTTGCATACGTTATATTCGTTCGAATTACCCGCTTCTCCCAGCCACGGGCAATTCCCATTGGCTAAATTTCGATGCAAGCTGTCACCAGGCTGTCAAGTAATGTTTTCAACATGTCATTCACGTTGTTCCATACTGTAATGAATTGCTAAAGCTTTCGCTGTAAAATGACAGATGTTGATCGCCTGGATTTGCTCGCAAGAATTGGGATTTGTTTTAAAATCGGAGCAGAGCGAAGCTTTGGAGTTGCTACTCAGGAGAAAGGATGTTTTCTGTGTTCTACCAACAGGATTTGACAAAAGCCTTATTTATCAGATGTTTGTTCATGCAAAGAGTTCTTCAAGTTCCGTGCAACGGCCGACCGTCATTGTTATCTTGCCTGGCTAAAAAAGCGATCGGTAGGAAACACACGACTTTTACCTCATGCAAACATGCCGCTTGTTCCAATGAATTGTTTTCTCTGTCGAGTAGATTATGCTTTGGAGGAAAACGTTTTGACTGAGCAAATGTGAATTTTGGCCGCTTATTAAATAAATTTCATACTGAGAGGTCGTGACACGCATATTGATTTTCTCTGGTAGGCATGATTTGCCCTCTGACGCAAGAGCATTTTCTTTCTTGGCCCCTTTAGAAATGTAAAGCTCTTCATTGCGGCTGATTAAGGGTTCTAGGTTGTTTTATTTCTCCAAAGTGCCTCCTGGATTTGAATAATTTTAAGCGATTTTCTTTGTGTCCGTGAATGTGCCTTTTTCCTGCAATGTTTTGTCACGCTGGGCCCAGCTCGTTAGCGTTTTTGGCAGGATTTTAAATTCTCACAGATAGTAATTTACAGAGCTAAATCACCACGACGTGGTTTGGAATGAGGGGATTTACTCATTCTTTTTAGTCGCAATAATTGTTCATTGTCAGTTGGCATGTTCAGTTCTTCTCTAATTTGCGAAAGCATCGCCGTGCAGTTTCCCTGGGCAATTTCTAACCGTTGTTCCGCACGGAGAGCAAACTGCTCTTGTGGAGAAAGATTCTCCTTCCTCGAGGACAACGAAAAGTTCGTTTTTCAGTAGGTCGGCCCACTTTGGTAACGTTTCCCTTTTTCTGGTAGGCGCTACAAACGCATTTTCCGAGCTTATCCATCCATTCGTAAAATTGCCGAACTGTGTTTTGAAACAACAGCCGCACATTCTACAATTTGTTCAAAGCCCTCGGCTCTTTCGGCTTTCTCCCTCTTCGAGGAGCAGGCACAGGCTTTGTTGTCGTACTGCCACTTCCACTCAATTTTGATCCTGCACTATATATATATACCTGTCAACTTTTTCTGAGATGTAGGCGTGAGATTTTTATCCTGGGAGTGCTGGGATTTTTGAAAACGACACGATCATTTCCGAAGATTCCCGAAGAAGTCCGAAGTCTTCCGAAGACGTCCGAAGTCTGCCGAAGACGTCCGAAGGCTGCCGAAGGCGAAGTTATCGAGAAAACACCTATCCACAAAATCAGAGATCGCGAGGAAGGTATTGTCATTTATTCATTTTACACATGGTTTTCGTTCGTTACATGGGTCTGAGTTAACATATTTTTGGAAATTGTGTCCGACAAGACGACAACAACTCACATTTTTCAATCAGGCGTGAGAAATTGGTCCGCAGGCGTGAGCGGGCGTGAGATCGAAGTTTTCAACCCGCAGGCGTGAGACTCACGCCTAAGGCGTGAGAGTTGGCAGGTATATATATACTACATTTCACTATATACACTACATTTCACATGAAAGCAACGCTAAAAGCTGCTTTAGAATTACTGGATTACAGCGTCAATAATAACACGCGAGTCTATCAAATTCACAAAGAGGGCGGAGTTGCGAACAGATTTTTGACAGCTCGACGACATTTTTGAACCCCCTGGTCGGAACGAACTCATTGTATGGAAAACGGACAGTCGGTTTTTTTTCTCTCGCCTCACACGCCCTACGGGCGTGTGAGGCTCGCGCGCGCGCGCGTAAGACTCTTACGCCACGCTTTACCGATTTCTTTACTGATTTTGAGAAAAAAACCGACTGTTTTGCAGTCTAGGCTGTTTCTCAACTTGCATCGAACACGGGATGCTGTAAAATGCAGCAATTGTCAACAGTTCTTGGAACTCTTATAGTTTTCTTCACACTCTTACCCAAGAATCCGAGAAAGTATTATTTCTTTTCTTTTCCGTCTCCGTGCATTTCCTGTAGAAATGGCGAAGTTTTACCTTATTTGGTCAATTCATGAAAAATAGCCTTCTTCGATATTTCAAGTGAAATTTGAATATTGCGAAGATAAAATTAGTGGAATCCCAGGAAATAAACACTGGTTGGCTCAAAAAATATTTTTTTCTCCAGTTTAGTTTTAGTTACAAAGTCTGATTGGCTAATATATGTCATCCTAGTTATAACCCAGACACTCAAGCAGCATTTTACTCCACTGGCAAGTTAAACACAGACAGCAACTGCCAGAGCGATTGTGTTGTTTCTGGAAAGAACGCATATACTTATATACATCTATATATCATGATGGAGTCCGCTAAAAGCTCGGAATTTATGATTTCCGAAATCAAGTTTGGTAAAAGTAAACTTTCCAAAGAAAGAGTTGTCACAATTTCCTTGCTAACTATTGCTTTCATATTCATGATCGTTGGCATCGTGTTGATGGCGGTTGCAGCGTCTGAAAAGAAAGTTGATAAGGAATATGCATCTCCTTCCTCTTCTGTAAAGCAAGTTGGTAAGGAATGTGCATCTCCTTCTTCTTCTTCAAATCAAGAAGGACAGGTGCGTTCTACCCCAACTGCCATCACAAAGGCTTTAACGACAATGGCACCCTCTAGCAGGTGTGGTTTTTCAAAAGAAGCTCGAAAAGCCGGCCTTGCCGATTTTCTCGATCGCGTTAAATCAACCTACTACAAACTTCATCCTTATGATGTTTTTTATGACCCAGATGTCACAACCGATCATGTAAAAAAGGAATACGTTGCCTACGATCCAACGCCATCTGTGATCAAAAACCGCACGGACACCGCTCTGGCGTTGCTGAAAGAGATAAACAACAAACGAATCAACACATTCATGTTGAAGCCCCGGGAGAAGAAGGCGTTGGCACAAGTGAAGCACTATCTTCAGCATATGTTCGGCAAACCTTACGGTGCAAACTACTACTCAGGGGACTGGATGATGGGGCCAAATTTGTACTGCATGCAGGAAATCTGCGATCGCGGAAACGCTGTTTACAATGGAATTGGACAACATCACAAGCCACATAGCGTACGTGATGTAAGAGACATTAAAAGAAAACTGGAAACCCACCAGCAAAGTTTTTTACAGTATATCATGAACATGAAGATGGGTATTCGCGCAGGAATGGTTCGAAGTAAGGAAGCATGTAAAGCAGGCCTTGATGCGATTAGGAAGAAATACTTGAAAATTCATCTTGACAATGAGACAGGTGAGTCGTCTTGGTTATCGATAAGTGTACTGACATGCCCTTAGAACTATACACTTTGAATGTTCTTCTACTTGGTAGAAAAAAAGTAGGTTGTAATGCTATTTTGACTTTTTAAAGCTTTGTCCCGTAATTATCTTTCCGGCAGAATTAAACTGAAAAACTAAATATACAGCTAAATAGAAAAACTACGTTATGTTAATTCAGATTTGAAAACTTTTATTTAAAGCCATGCAGCAGTACAATTTTACACGTTGCATATATGTATATATATTTACTACAAATAATCACATCCACGTACGTGAAAAGGAAATACTTCTGATACTTCAGTTCAGGTTACCGCACTGTACTAGGGTGTATTTTTAAGAGGTAAGGCCATTTTTAGTTTTTCGCTTTTTTTAAAATCGACACTAAAAGTCAAGGTCTATGCCAGTGGCTCTTTCGACTGATTCTTGATTCTTCCAGACTCTTCCGGGCGAGGGAGAAAGATCGATTGTGCAGTGAGTGTCGAGTGAGTGATGTGGACGCTTAAATCTAATTAGCCACTTCCAGGCGCTCGGACTCGGCCCCAGTGATCTGACCGCCGCGCTCTACTATCTGAACGCCTGCAACAGGTTTAAATCTAATGCCCAGGCTGAATACAGCCGTACACAGACGAATCGAGCATTCTAGTGCCTCTGAACGAGTTGGTGTAGAGTTTTGTAAAAACATTCTTTGGGACATTTGCTATCGGAATATGGTCAAAAAGGTCTTTCATCTTTGGGCGATATTTAACAATCATTCCTCGAGCCCGAATGGGCTCTGAGTCAATAGCCCATGAGGCCGAAGGCGGAATGGGCTATTGACTCAGAGGCCATGTGGGTGAGAGGAATAATTGTTTTTAATAGAATCGCATAATAGAGTAAAATGTGGAACTGCGAGTTGAAAACGAGGCTAAGCGATATTGTTTCGCATCTACGTAACAATGATCGTCAAATTCTAACACAAAAACTGCAAAAGAGGTTTCCTACAATATCATTTGAAAATGTTTTCAAAACCATTGTCACCTTTTGAACAGTTAAAAACAAAAAAAAAGCTTTTTTTAAAGTGAGCCGGAGGTTCTTCCTTGTTTTGAACTGAACTACAAATTCTCCGGAGAGGCATAAAAAACCTCTTTCGCTCGCGATAACGACAAAACAAAAAAATCATGTGAATACAGCCCAGACAATGGCAAGCCAAAGTTCAACAAAAACAAAACGGAGAAGCGACAACGGAGGAAGTGCCAGGGTCGATTGTCACATATACAGAAGAAGAAAAAAAAAACCTTCAAAGAAGACATGGCCCCTGAAAACACCAAAAAGAGTACGCCGCTTGCAATCGTCCTGAATGGTGGTACTTAGAAAAGTACAACTGTGCTGAACTTGAACAGCATTTCTAAAACATTTCAAGGTACTTACCTTATATTAATCGCGACGTTTAACTTTCAGTGCTTTCGCTTGGACACTTTATTTCTTTCAGTTTTTCCGCCGAAGAGGCAAAAGGTGTAAAGCACTTTCATTCTCGAGCAAATGACCAATTTGAAAAAAGATGTCATAGATAAACGGCTTTTAAATTCAGTGAAATACCTCTATTTATCCTTACGATTAGTGTGAGGCTTGTTTACACGTAAAAAAGTTTTAAAACAAATGTAAAAACAAGCACGAGGTACAAAAAAAGTTGTCGAAGGTTCAAACGTGTTAGAGTGACTGACCTTGCTAGCTCTTGCTTCCTATTCGCTAAAGCAATGACAGTTCTGACAGTTGACTTTAAAATGGCTTTCTGGAGCGCGCACTCAGGATAAAAACAAACAATTTTACTGCTGTTTTCTTTTTTTTCTGATTTTTATTCAATTATGTGATTCAAGGAAAATCCATTACCTGACTCGTGAATTCCACGTTAAATTGCACTTAAAAACCGATATCGCACTCATCGCGATATCGGTTTTCTCGGGCAATTTAACGTGGAATTCACGAGTCAGGTAACGAATTTTCCTATAAAATCCGACTAGTTGGTCAAAATTATCGAGACAAAACAACTTTAGCTAGTTAAAGCGAGACTTTAATCCTTTTTTGCCGCCAAAACGCTGGCGCTTTTCATAACATATAGCCTGGTAGTAGCTCAACCAATCAGAATTCAGCATTGATAATAGACCACTAGTTGGATTTTACTAAATAACAATTATTCACCGAAGTGGAGGTGGCTAGTCCTGGATGTTTACCGAACTGCGCAGCAGTGAGGTAAATATCCACGACTAGCCACCGACACTGAGGTGAATAATTGTCTTAGTATCTACTAAAACAGTGAGATAATTGAGCACAAAAATGACGATTTTTAACTGAAATACTGTTGCCAACCATTACAATTTTGGCGCGTAATGACCGGGCGGCTGCGGCCGTCGCTTTTTCTTGCCGACAATTAAAACTTTTGAAGGCATTTGTTTAGCTCTTGCGGGGAAATTTCTTCAAAAGGAGTTGTGAATTCTTTTTGTATTTAAAATCATTCTATAAAAAAAGATTATTAAATTTAGTTTTAAGCTTTTTTATGAACAACTCAAATAAACAAAGCAAGCAAGACTTAAACTTAATTTGCATTTGTAAACAAAAACTTTTTCACCGGTTTTATCGATAAATTCGTGTCAAAAAGACAAAGCTTTACCTGTTAAAACATCCAATCTGAACTTCGTCACCTTCTTCGTGTATTTCGGAAACAGCTTGCTTGATTAGTTGTGAAATTTCTTTGTTTGTTTACGGCAGCAAACCCGGGAAGGCATTTTGCTCGCAACTTACCCGAGTTTGGCGTTGCTCGCTCGGAGGAACTGGAGGTGAATCAGTGAATAGTGCAGGATATTCACTGACTGAGTACTGTTTTAGTATATACTAAGAGCAAATATGCGGCGATGAACAGGAGGGCATTTTGCATGCGCATGCGTGAATCCGCTGAATGACAATAGCGTGGGCTCATCAAATCTGATGGCGGGAAATCGAAAACTCGCGCGTAAAGTTACAGTCCTTTTAAAAGCCATTTCGTTGGTGCTTTGAATACCGCACTTTCCTTCAAAAAATATTCTCCATCACAAAAATCAGACGTTTTCTACGCGGGTTTTCACTTGTAGATTTTTCAGCAGTAGGTTTCCTTGGCCTTTTAAAGACTTTCAAGACTCAACGCCAAAAAGTCATGTTCCTGTATAAGTCTGATTTTCACTGGCAAAGCAATGCATTTCCATGGTTTGATTTCCAAACTCGTGGTTTTACACATCAGGGAGGAAATGCATCGTAGCAATGTTCAGCTGCTTTAGGGCAAAAAGCGAAAAAAAAAATTACCACGCAAGGTTTATTTATTAGCGCGATGTCTCATGTTAAACTGATCGCGAAGACAAGCGTTTATATATGCCACAAAAACGTGAAATCTATGGGGTTTTTACAGTTTTTTGAAAGTTTTCGCGGAAAAATTTATAAAAAATATTCTATAGGAAATGAAGAATGGACTGAGCTTGAGACAATTACAAGTGATTAGGTAGAACATAATCACTTGAGCATTTCTAAGCTCAGTTGCAGACAAAACGAATGCACGCATACTCGGAAAAAACGAACAGTACTTTTATTTTTCTTTAACTCTATAGATACAAAGATTTTTCCTAAGCTACTATTTTGAAAGTACTCTTGAGTGACAGCTCCTGTGCTCCACAATCGATTTCTTGTTATTAATCTGTATTTGATGACAGTAGTGATCCAGTCAAAACAGAGAATGGCCATCACTCCATATAAATCTAAATGACGATGTTGTTCACCTTCAAAGCCTGTTTGAACATAAGATAGGAAGTTTGTTAAAGGGTGCATATAATGCTGTTTCCTCAAAAAAATAAATACTTCTGCTAAAGGACCCAAATGAGCTGGGATGCGACAACAAACATGACACAAATGGATGGATAAATTTGTCTGTTCTTAATGTTTCTGTTGAGAGCGTTTTACTGTATCCAGATGAACCCCTTATGTAAGTTGTACATCATGGAAGAATTATCAAGCAGAAACTGATGTACTAAACAAGAATGTGGTTCAATACAGAGGAGAAGCTGGTCTCAGTAACCATCCTTTGTGAATGAAATGTTGCACAAATTAGCATATCAACAAATGTAGTATCCACAAAATGGCATTATTCAGGAATAAATGCAATTGTTTTTTAAACAAATGCGTTGATTTATTTCAAAGTGATTGATAACGTTTCATTTCGTGCTATTTTGGGGTTTGGGAGTTAAGCTAGATTTTCTTTAAAACGCCGAAATGTTATATTTATTTGCATAATGAAATGTAAACAGCAGTGTACTATCAAAATAAGGTGGAAAATATCAGAATTCAAACCGATTGCTGTAATTTTTTTTTCCTTTGTATAACCAAATAATAGAATTTTCTTTTTTTCAAAACACAATCTTACGGGCATTATTATATTGAATTATTAATTTATACTTGAAGTTAATTTCGTGTATTTTACTTCTCAACGAAGACGTGCCGCATAAGAAAGTTAAAATTTCTGCAGAAGGCGATTTTTCACAGCCTTCATTAAAGCACCAGTCATTTGCGGAAATATTCTTAGTTTCATTAATCATTAACTTAACCTGGGGAGAAAGGCAAGATTTCGAGATAAACAAGCCAGAGAAAGGGTGAAAAACAGTTTCACGGCAGAATGGACATTTAATAAACCACTGTATTCCTCGAAACGATTAAGTTCGATTTTAGAGTTATACTATTGAGAAGAATTAAGTATCTATAGGATAATTGTTCGACGAAAAACTATCATACTGACCTTTTCCTCCTGCTCAAAAAATGTGCGCGAAATGTTAGGTGGTAAGAACATTCAGCCGCCATCTTGTCTTCGATGTACTGTTTTACGAAAGGAAAGACTGTCCTCTCAAGGGCGACGGCGAGGCTACAATAAACTCACTTTCATTGTAAAAAAATACCACGACACCTTAAAGAACACGTCTGAGGAACGTAGCACCCAATACACGTCATTCAGCTCCAGAAAACAGCCTGCAAATGCTGGTACTGAACGTAAACAATTCACAGAAAATGCCTCTATGGCACTTCAACAGCCCATATTGACGCATGCGCATGCAAAATGCCCTCCTGTTGCGGCGATGCGTGCCGAGCAGTGCAAGGTGGATTGTCTTTTTGCGTATTTTCGAAATATATTTCGTGTTTATACCAAAGTTATTTCGAAAAATAATTTCGCTTTAACACTGCCAAGGTGAATCAACACTAACATTAAGACTGTGCATATTGTAAGAGCAATATTATATCAGTCTGACTCGCCTGGAACACATTATGGGGCATGTGTTTTCTAAGTTGCCGATGACATTCGGAATTATCTGCAAGGAAAATTCATGCAGTCTCTTGGATTTTCGTTGAAAAGAGAACTGAAAACGACTAGCTTCAACTTTCCTGTAATCATAATATAATGGATCACTTTTTTAAATGTCTTGCAGGTGTTTTAAAAGAGTGGTTTGTCCAACCCATGTTGGACAGTGGCTTTTATAGCGGCCTAAAAAAGGAAATCGACGATGAATGGAAACATAAACATGGAAAGAACGTCAGTGAAACAATAAAAGAATACTTGGTGACCTTTCTTGGAGAGCCAATCAATAAACTATTGAGGTAATGGACTAAAGTTATAATTCTGGGATATTAACTTTATAGACCGTCATTAATCCGTCACATATGGTATTCGAATCCATCAAAAACCGACCCTTTCAGCAAAACTACAGGAACGAGAAACACACTGTTTAGTTTCAGAAAATAACCATTCCTACCAAATGAATGATTAGCCTTAACTCCGCAGAGTTAATGATCCTTGCTGCTGTCTAAAAAGAATATAGCATCTAGCCTGATAACAAGGATTACCGTGCCTGGGATTCAAAGAAGACGCTTTAATGGTTACCTTGCCAAATTAAAACTGCACAATCAAATTGTTTTAGATATCTTGAAACAGAGCACCTCCGTCACTGCGTTCCCAGCAATGTGTCCAGCGGTTTAGCTAACCTCCCACTGAAGCATGTTTGGTTCGATGGCAAAGAGAACAAGTCCTGGCCAACCAAGCCAGTACTGCCTACCGGTGAACGGCTGAACGGATCGCAGGCCAATTTAAATATTCTCTCGTACTTCACAACCAACAGCCTGACACCTTTGGAAGTGTCTAGCCTTGGTACAGAGCAGCTGAACATTTTTTACCCAACGGTAAGTTTAAATTGAAATATATGAAATGAATCATATTTTGGAAAGTTTAAAGTTTGTCTCGCATATGTATTTACCTTTTCATTACGAATTTTCAGACGGTTCGACGGAGTAATATAAGTCGAGTATATAATTTATACTATTATTCATTCCGAATTTATGTCCGTTTCTGGGTGGCTTTTAAAACTTCCCCGGCTAATTCTTCAATACCCGGCCAGCTACCATTTAATTACCAAATTTGAAGACGTTTGCATGCCCATATCATACCCGCTTTCATCAATCTCCTTCACAACTTGCCCATCTGGTAGTACAATTCCTTCCTTCCATTTAAACAATTTTATCGCGCTTTAGTACAAGTACCCCCCACTTCTTTATCCCAATTCCATCCCTATGAGAATATGTTATCAGAATAAGAGCTTGTAATATAGAGCAAAAGTCCCAGATTAAATATATGGGTGTCTTTATTGATGAACATCTAAAATGGGATGCTCAGCTCCAGCACATTAACAACAAAATAACAAAAAACATTGGAATTTTATTTAAGCTTAGATATTATGTGCCTATAAGTACACTCAAACAACTGTATTATACTCTCATATATTCTTATCTAACGTATGGATTAATGAGCTGGGGTACCGCATACCAAACTAAGTTAAATAAAATCAAAGTAAGTCAAAATAACTGTATTCGCTGCATCTTCTTTGCAAATAAAAGAGAAAGTCCCACACCGTACTTTACACCATTAGAAATCTTAAAGTTGGAGAATATCTTTAAATTAAAAATTGGCGCTCTTGTGCATAAAATTCAATATCAAAAAAAGGATACACCTCCTGCCCTCTATGACTTAGTTCAACCGGCTTCAGCTGTCCATAATTATAATACTAGGTATGCCACTAATCAAAACCTGTGCAGACCGTTTTCCAGAACTTATACTACTACATGAGAAATTACTGCAATTTGATTGGCTTAGAGCAGTGGTATTTCAGCTTACCGTATTTATTCGATTAACCGCCCTGGGCGCTTATTAAATTTTTGGACCTTGAGAGTGGGCGCTTATTCGAGGTGGGCGCTTATTCGAGGCTGGGCGCTTATTAAATTTTCAACATTTTCAGCAAGTGTAGTATGTGTATTTTCCAACAAAACAATAAATGGTAATAACAGAACGCGAAGATGTAACAAAGCAAGGTTCCTGTAAAATACTTTGAAGAAAACTCCGTCTTCGAGGAAGTCTCTTATTAGTATTTATTCAATTTTAGGGGTGGTCGCTAATTTGAGTTTGAGTGGGAGTGGGAGGAAGGTGTGGTGGGGTGGGCGCTTATTCGAGGGTGGGCGCTTATTACCTTTTTCTGCCTTTAGGATGGGCGCTTATTCGAGGTGGGCGCTAATTCGAGGTTGGGCGCTTATTCGAATAAATACGGTAATTTGAAATACCTACATGTTAAAATTACAAACCTTTTTTGGTCAGTAGTATAAACAAATAATAGCATGATTTGTACGTGATTTTTGGCATAAATACCACTCGTGATATTTCAAAATTGACTCAAATTTTACTCGCCTAACGGCTCGTGAAATTACGTATAACAATTTTGAAATATCACTAGTACTCATGGTATTTATACCAAATATCACTACAAATCATGCTATTACCTATACTAATTATGGCCTAGCAAGGTTTAGTGTAGTGGCATCACAGACCTGGGAAGCTACACCTACGAAAATTAAGTATCTCCCCTTGAACAGTTTTAAAAAAGAATATAAACTCTTTCTACTTGACAGTCAGGCATCTTGAACAACTCTCACCTGTTACTTAGTTCTATTTATTTAATTATTTAATTTAAATAGTTTTTTTTAGTACTGTATAACCTCCACCCAATTGTAACTGCTCTGTGGTAGTAGCCAACTCGAAAGCTTGGATACTTTAGCTGCTACACACTCTTTTCCTATTTTATGTTTAATTCAATGTATAGTCAGCTCTGTTTTTTACTTCTTCCTTTTTTTTCCTTATTGTTGTATTGTGATTGAATAAGTGTGAATAAATGAACTTGAACATGAACTATGTCCATGGTAAATGTATCAACTGTCTGCACAAGGGAGTCAATCTGTTCGTAGGATTTCCCAAAAAGTTTAAGGTCATCTATAAACAAAAGATGGTTGATCCATGTACAACACAAAAAGCAATGATAAAGACTATCCCCCTGAAATATCCCCCTATTGTTATTATTATTATCATTATTATTATTATTCGTAATTTCCCTTTTTCACTTTCAGGACTGACCTACCCAGGAACTCTTTTTACAATTCATATTATTCTATTCTCTGTAGCCTTAAAGCAGAAGTTACCTTAGGCATTTGTGACGCTCTCCTATTGTTTCTTTTCTTAAGATCGTTGCTGCTGCTAAAGAAGTGACTGGGGTACCAGACAATGATACTGAAGCTGTGATACAGTTCAAACAGAAACTTAATTCATCAGAAATGTACTATAACACTCAACCATTCCCCCAAAACGAGTCTGACGAAGAAGCTTATAAAAAATGTAGGGATATTGAAGGGGCAAAGACATATTGTCCAAAACGCTGGGAAGCCTTGCAGCTGTGGCTTGCTGATTCAAGAAAGGTACTAATAAGGTGTTAATCTAACAAAAAACCAGGGTATTGTAAGGATAAGGGTAGTCATGTGCTTTAATATTTATAACGCGAACGGAAATGGACGTGTTGGAGATGTGTGTAACCACACAAGCAATCCATGCTCACTCATGTTTCTTGTTCGAATCGGTTTCAGGAAAAAACAATTCTTGGCAGACTAATATCCAGATCCTGGATTTGCAAAAGCTTCCTACTTTCTTAAGATGTAGATACATGTACATCTAATGTATTGTTTAAAGGATGGTCTTAGAAATCCAGATGCGAGCTACTATTTATCATGATAGAATTAGAAAGAGTGGCAGGAAAACACAGTTGATTGCTAGAATTTGCTTGTTTTGTTGAAGGTGATGAGTCTGATAGAGCCCAAGACTCTTCCAATGTTCTACTTCACTAAAGAAAATGCCACCACGCCTACTTGCCCAATTGAAATGATACCAATTCTGGATCCATCACGTAAATTTCAATCTTACGAACCCAGTGATGCAGACTGCACCAAGAGCGCAAAATACGGTGCTCCACTTTTTAAGGAGAACTTAGGTCCTAAATTCGAGGAATATGGCGCTAGTTCTAACATGCTGAGGCCTGGATGGCACACACAGGTAAAAATACGCTTGTACGCATTCTACGGTTTTTAGTTTTCATTTACTGAGTGCATTTTTATTAAACGAATATGTTTCTTCCGCATCTTAAATGACTTACTAAATAAATAAATTGATTAATTATTTACCAGACGCACATTCATACCTCAGATAAATTAAGGCATGGGCAACCAATGATTCAGTGAAAAAGTGATGGGGGGTGGTCTATCTCTGAGCACTGAAGCACTAGAAAGATGAGACTTTGCCAGATACATACATGTATGGTTTCTGTATGCAAAAATTGCCACGTGAACTCCACACGGCCAGAAAACAATAAAAAGTCACAAAAATGGCAAAACTTTTTGTTGTGAGTTATTAAACCAGACTGGTTTAGGACAATGTGTAATGCAAGCGACTACAAAAGTGTGCTTGGCCTCTTACTGTTTTAGAAAATTAACGGTTATTCCAAACTAGACCCAGTCCCCAAAGCAGTTTCATCAGATTTTAACGCCTTCGCTTTTAAGACACAGGAAAAAGTGTTGCCGTTTCAAGAACAAGCTTTTTCAGCCGATGGAGGTCACGTGATCTAATTTGCAGAATTTTAAAGCACGAACTGAAAAACTAAAAATGTGTGTAGCTGGTAAACTTTTATGCGTCTACATCTAAAGCTGTTAGATGTAGACCACCCCCTCACTTTTGAAGTGAGCGAATTGAGGCAAATTGAGGCCCATGCCTTAATTTACCTGAGATAGTAAAACGCCTGAACTGTTACCCAATCATCGATTGATAGAAAATGAAAATATCTCGTGATCTAAAATTAGACCATACCTTTTAAACGTCAGATGCAGGGCAACATAGAACATTTTCAGGATAGCTGCGGTGGTGTCATTGGCTGGCTTGATGGGGTATCTTCGAACACTGCGTTTACAAAAGGCTGGAATGCGTACGCTGAGGAATATATCTTGGATGAAACAGATATCTACAACAATAATCCATTGCAGAAGTATGGAATGCTGAAATGGGAGGTATAAAACTAAGTAAAGGCAGGAACTTTAACAAGGAAGACACCCAGTTGATTCTTGTTGTAGCTAAGTCACAATAAGCAAAATATAGAGGTTTCATCGTTGTTGGTGGAAAGGTTGTTCTGGGTCGGTTAATTCAGAACGGTTGAGATGTGATGTTGCAGTGCTGGAGAGAACTGTAAGTCCAGTGAAGATCGAGCATTCGAACTAATGAACCTGTTTAAAAGTTTCAGGTGGTAGAGAAAGATTATTGATAATTTTATGCATCTTAAGTAATTAATATTGTACAGATTATATCACGTAAATTGAAGCTTCGAGAAAACACGGAGCGGAGACGTGGAAACGTGAATAGGCTTTGTTGCTTCTCAGATGCAATGCTCGACACTAGCGGTATAGACTGAGACAGAAACAGCGTTTTACCATGCTGGGGACTTTTTTCAAGCTGAGCTGCCAACAGATTCAGTGGGGTCGTGATAGGCACAAAAAGTTTTGGAATTCTTGGGGCTATAACTTTGCTTCCTTTAAAGGCATGTTACTGAAATTGATACAGGCAACAATACTTGATTCCAGAAACATTTTGGATAAAGCGTTTCTATGGTTACTAGTAAGGTGACCCTCTAGTGGCCAATCAAAAAATCATAATTCCCAAACTCTTCTCCTTCAAAAGTATGTGACCTGAAATTGTGATACTTTGCAGAAATATAGTGTACATAAAATTGAAGAACTTGTCCATTTGAATTCGCAAATTTCATTTTGTGACGTTACAACTAATTACAACCCGAATTGCCTTTTTGGTCAGGAGAGTACTAATCCAAAAAATGAAGAATTTGAAACAATAACTTATGACAATTACAAAAGTGAAAGTCTCAACTCACTATCTTTTATAGTTTAAGAGATATTGGTAACATTCCATGTATATTTCCAAAAATAGTTTGGACAAATTTGTGGCCAAGTTTTGGCACCTTTTTTTCCAGCGTGTAAAAAGAACTCCAGAGGAAAAGTAAACATTTGAAGTATTAGCACCAACCCTGGCTATGCTGTTCCTGCTAATATACCGATTGGCTATCCCTCAGATAAAGAAATTTAACAATGCAAAAATAGGTACCACAAAGAGAGATCTAAAATTGTAATTTACATACCTATTTTTTCTTACTTCCTGGATTTCAGGTGGTGCGAGCTCTCCGTATTGACCCAGGGTTACATTATTTTGGGATGAAAAGAGATGAAGCCATTGAACTCTTTAGCAACTATACATGGGATAATACTGAAACGGCCGAGAACGAGGTGCGATTTGAGCCCTTTAAAAGTAATTGCCATGCAGATGTTCTAGGCCTTAAAAATTGTTTAACGTGATATGTATGTATCAATTCATTCTCTTCTTCTTTCAGTCGTTCATTCGTTTAATCATCTATTTTAATCATTTAATCATTTAGGAAACTCAGAAAAACCTTATGGGGGAGGTTGAATGCCCCCCCTGTACGTCTGAGGGTTAAAACCATGTAGTTTGAAACGATCGCCGCGATGTATCAAACACCTAGTAAGCAGGCCGACAGAACGAAATCTTATTTCCCGCGTTGCGGGCTACGCAATGTATACCATAACAGATTAGCGTTTGTATACAATGTACAGGCAGCTGTTAAGTAAGCATACGCTAAGTATCTCCTGGCGAGTAGTTCCTGCTATAGTTTGCTCTCTTCCTATAGTTTATATTAGGTCTCATATCCACTTCTCAAATAGATAAATAAAAATGATTGAATGATAATGTCAACAAAATTTGTCTCTGAAATACATTGCAGATTTCATTAATAGCGTAAATACAATTGAATAATTTCAGGTGACGCGGTACCAAAGCGCCCCCGGAAGGACCCCCGCTTATATGATTGGACAATTGATGATTAAAAAAAACAGGGAATATGCCAAGAAGCAACTGGGCCAGAAGTTCAGTTTACGAGATTTTCATTACCAGGTAAATCATCTTTGGCCAAGTCTTTTGAAATTTTTTCATATTCTGTGCAATATCACGTTCTCCTCTGAATCTTTGCTTCGTCTAACAATAATGACAATTTTTAAGGGGCCACCATGTCACTAGTCTCTCTCGCAACCGTTTTTAGTGTCGTCACGAAACGCTCCTCCCCACATGGGAAGAGCGTTGCGTGACGACACTACAAACGGCTGCAAGGGAGACTACCATGTCACGAGAGTTCGGTGTTTTAGGTCAATTCTGTACCTACTGTAAGTTATCACTCAGGGCCTTCACCCATACTCAAAATCATCACTTGGGGTTGTGAAGAAAATATCAGAGAAATTTCACCGACAAGCACTAACCATAACAATATTTTTGGTGATTTTTAAAGGCATAGCATTAAAACATGAAGCCAAGCGAAAAGTATTTTTGACGTGCAGAACTGGGCGAAAATAGAAATCATTCAGCAGCTTTTGTGCACCAGGATATTGGAGCAAAATAATGTAACAAAGAACATTGTGTTTTTATTTAGATTCTCGCACAGGGTTCTTCACCTTTGGCTTACTTAAGGAATCACGTGGAAAAGTACGTCGCCTGTGTCATAAACAAGGATGCAGAGGGCTGCGACATTGTCCTGAATCCTCCAAAGAAACCTCCGCAGGGATCAAAATGAACAGGAAACTTGCGCTGATCACGGTTGTGGAAAGTTTATGGACTGGCTTTCGCTATAAGTTCGTAATAGCAGCGTCAGCTACCATTCATTTCTTCAAAATTGAGCAATTAATTCCGTAATTAATTTGACAATCTGTTAATTTCCTTATTAGCAAATAAAACCTTGTTTAAGAAAAAATTTACCCATTCTTAAAATTAGGACATCGATCGTTTCACGCTGGGTCAGCTGCATGCAAAAAGTGTTCTATTCCAAACTACTGTAGTTTAATTTTTAACTTTTTAGTTTGAGCAAAGGCTCTGCAGGATGACAGAACTCGGTATTTCCTCCCAAGCAAAGCTCAACTGGTTGAGAAGTTATTGAGCTGTGAATTTCCCGCCATTTTGTTACTAAGTAGAACCTCGATAACTCGAACCCCCTGCTACCCCGCACTAAGTCCCATTTCCCTTAAATTTCACCCCACTTTTCAGTCATTTGTACTCAGTTAACTCGAACTCGGATAACTCGAATTCCTCGCTAACTCATCCTAAATTTCCTTTACCTTGATCAACATTTCATTTACATTTACCCCGATAACTCGAATTCTGGTTCTGGTAACTCCAATCGGATGCCATTTCATTAGCTCTTCTTGTTGTGTAATAATCGATAAAACCGCTAAAACTAACGCTACCACAATATGATTTTGATTGGTACAACGAACAGATCATATTTTATCATAAAAAGCATAATGAAGGGATCATGTTACCGTTTCTGATGAAAGTAAAATTTGCACTGCACTATACACTGAAGTATTTTACTATTAAACTATTTTATTATTAAGATGGTACATGTGACATTCAATCGACTCCGATAACTCGAACCCCGCTAACTCGAACTGTTTTCATTTCTCTTCAGAGTTGGAGTTAACGAGGTTTTACTGTCAGTATTTTTATAAACATTATTGACCTTTAATGTCATTTCTTTGCAACCAAATGAGGTTTTCAAAAACTTTTTCCACATTTCAGTTTACCTCTGAGTACTCTTTAAAAAATTGCTGACTTGTTTTGTTTAGAAGCCGAAAATTATTTTTTGCTGTCAATCTTATGACGTCGGTTTCCCCCCCAAAAAACGTTAAAATCCAAAATCCAAAAACATACGATTGTTGGGACTACCAAGTTCTATGTTCCTGAAAATTCTTAGCTCAAACGGATAAAAATTGCAAAACTAGTTTTGAAAGAGACCATTTTATGGTTGTAGCTGAACCGCCAACAGGCTCAACCAGTAAATGCACTTCACCCGATATAAACTAAAAATCGATCAATCGCTCTCTGATTCCTTAGGCGTAAGAAACACTAAGTTGATACACTTTCTTTTTTCGTCAAAAACTAACGGCACTTTCCTTTAATTCCTGTAAAAAAGGGTCATTAAGTGTGTAAGGTCAATAAGCTATGATATAAAACTAATATACTGATTTGAGAAAACTCAGTTGGCGCTTTTCAAAACATCTCTCAAACATTTTGCATTTATCATATCATTAGTGTTTTTTATTAACACTGAAGGCAACCTAAAAGGTAGACGTCCCCATTAAAAGCACGCTGTAGCTTTCTTATATGACTGATGTTACGGAGATGATAAAAAGACGATTTGCAAATACTTGCAATATGTTCGTTAAAAAGAAAATGATTGTCAATAAAGAACACCAATATTTCTAGCCTGCCGTGAGAAGCGGATGGACTCACTGACGACAGATGTCTTGAAAGATTGGTCTAGGTAGATGTTTAGCGTAGATTACTAATAATTCAATCTTATCTTTGTTCAGTGTAAGACGGTCAACCAGCATCCAGTGATCAATCTCATGTACACAACGCTCAATGTTAGACACAGCTATAATCCCTAACACCAGGTTTAGTTGGTTGAAAGGACAATAAAGTTGTGGGTCATCAGCATAAAAAGAAAAACTCAAGTTGAATTTCTTAACAATGTCGGTAAGCGGTGAGAAGTGTAAAGAAGGTACAAAATGGGTCCCAAAACAGATCCTTGTGGAACACCACATCGAAGAGCATGTTTCAAGAAAGGTCACATACTATATGCGATAGGACAGTTAAGATTGAAACCATAATTATAACGCGGTTTGCCGGTAACTCCAAAGCGCTCTTGTAGGCGAGAAAGGAGAATATCGTGGTCAACCGGATCGAAAGCAGCAGAGAGATCTAGAAGTAATGAAATTACCGTTCAATAGCTGTAAGGATGTCGTTACGCACGTGAATGAGAGCCGTCTCTGTGCAGTGATACCGTTTGTAGGCTAGGCTGACTGAAATGTCTCGTTCAGATGTTTTTGTTAAAATAGAAGATCAGTTGGTTAGCAACCAACTTCTCAATTTCTTTGCTGATGAAAGTAAGATTTGAAACAGGACGATAGTTTGAAAACCGCGTATGATCCAGTGAAGTAATTATGGAGAGAGCGTAGCTTAGCAACTTTTAATTGAGAGGGCATTTGGCCAGATTGCAGTGAAGTATTAATAATCTTGGACATAAATGGAAGCAGTGTACCCAGAGCGTTTCTTGTGACATAGCTAGGAAGAGGGTCAACATCACATGATTTGGAAGATAACTTCACAACACTGATTGCGGACTTCATCAACGATTACCATACTGAACTCATCAAACGTATAAGGACACACCCGGTCGACTTAAGAAACTGGGTGGACGCGAGCAGCATCTAAATCGACCCGTATTTTAGTTATCTTATCAGAAAATATCTCGACAAACTTATTTGCGAGCTCTAAAGACGAGGTGCAGGGCGGATATGGTGTATTACACTATGCAATCGATAAGAAGTTTATAGTCCGACTGATTATCATTGATTAGTACAGAGTGGAGTGTAATAAGTTGTTGACGACACGGCATTGATCAACCGGCGATAAATTAGAAGTTTGATCCTTCGCCAACGCCGTTCCAATCTCCTGGGATATTTTTTCGAGTTGTTTATTTCGTCGGAATACCAAGGTGCAGCAGGACGCAGATTAACGGTTTTGAGAGGATTATGGATACTTAGTAAGGAACTTAGAAAGTCGTTATACTGAATGATTAGATCATGAAGGCACGGAAGCTGCATAGCAAAAAGACTCGGAAGACTAGAGTTTCGTGACATCAGAACCAAAATAATCAAAGTCAATAGAACGAAGCTTTCTAAACGTAATGACCTGTAATGAGCTTCTAGTCAAACGCTGGCTTTTTGAGCATCAGGTAAAAGTGAACGGCAGCGTGATCAGATTTAACAAAAAGGAAAACAACGTCATAATCAGATTTAGTGATAACAAGATCTAGTGATCAGAAGATCCACGGTGTGACCTTCCTTCGTGCGACCTTATTGAATTCACCATTTACAGTCAAGCCAGGTTAAGCGTACCCCCAAGATTCCATTAATGAAACGACTATTTGAAAAATGAAACCGTTAGTAGTTGCCGCAACCAGTATGAAATCCAAATCTGCGTTCCTGCATGCGTAATAAGCAGTGAATTTTTTAAAGATAACTTCACTGCATTCGATCAGATTGAAAATCTTTGAATTGACAAGCTTGCTTTGAAGACATTCCCATCAAATTCAAGAATGGTGATATTCACAATAAAGACGGATTATCCGTCTGAGACGGGTTATCCGTTGAATAATTAGCGTCAGACAGATAATGTGTCTTAATTTGAAAATGGAAGGGTCTTAATTTTGGATGGACAATCCGCCTGATTTTATCCCTGTTTTTCCGTCAATTTTGACGGATTTTGAAGACAGATTATAATACCTCGCGTTTCAATTCCCTGTTCATTGCACAAGCGGGAACGCAGAGACGAATCTGAAATCTACTGCTAGCACTTTCTAACGGATTCAACTGTGGAATAATAAATTCATTAATATTGGGGAATACGCTCGGCATGGCTTGACTGTGTAAACATTTCCCATATAGCATCTTGTTTACGCCTCAAAATTTTGCATAATCATTGTTTGCAGTTTTTCCTGGGTATTGCAGTCGTCCCGGGAGAAACTAAAGACAATGTTTAGGCCCTGTCCACACGAAACCTTTAAATCCGGTCATTCATCCGCGACATATTCGTGTAAAAAATATCTGCGGTTTTAAAAATATCAGGATTGGTGTGGACGGCGCCTTATAGAAATTTTAGTGGGCCCTCGGGAACAAGGCAAATTATGCATGGGCAATGTAAAAAAATGGTAAATTGGGTGTAAGTCAACAAGACTGAAGGTTCATTTAAACGCGAGCAAATGACCGTTCACGTTGTCCAGGTTTCTGCAGCTGCTATTGGTGAAATTATTTACGGTCACCAAAAAGTACTTTTCCGTATTGGCGTTCCGTACTCCCGTTCTGTCAACCTTTTGCAGCACAACTTGCTTCCCTCGACAAATGACTCTTTGCAGTGAATCTCAGGGTCACTTCTGCTGAAGACTTCAGAAGTGGCTGTGCTGTTCTTAAAGTTTCTCTCTTACACACACAATTAAAAACACACACTCCGTACAAGTTCGCAGCAAGGTTATTACTCCTTCTTAAAACCTACGACTTCAAAATCCTATGCAAACGCAAGGTGTCGAGCAAATAAGAGCTATTGTAAAAAGTCTAGTAATTAATTAACAGTTAGAACGGCTTCCGATTAATATGGCCTTTAGGGCACGTACTAATTTACAATTGATCCAGATTAGAAATGAATCTTTTACAGAATTAGTCATGCAATGAATAACAAAATTACAAACTACAACAATATAAGTTCCGTAATCGCGTCCTACGGAAAAAGGGCTTAAACAAAAGAAATCTGCCTAAAAGAAATAACTATTGATCATTAAGCATTCTATGACAGGTGGGAACAAGGTGTATTATGGGCAATGTAAAAATATGGTAAATTGGGCAGGTGTAGGCACATTTGAACGAAGGCAAATAACCGCTCACGTCTGTTTACTTAACAAGTAACCAATACTTAAATTGCGTGATTCAGATATTTCTATCGATGACAGGAGAACCGAGGGAGGACAGCAAGATGGTGGGTGACGAGAAGTTGAAGTTGAAGCAGAAGTCGACTGGGAAAATTCTTTTGTGCTTGCTCGCTGCCATTGCGATAATCGTTTTAATTGTAGGAATTGTTCTAATCGCGCTGGCTGCAAAAAAGAAGGATTGTGATGAAAAGAGCAAAAACGAAGCTGCTGGAGGAGGTCCTAGCGAGCCGCAAACATCGTTTTGTGATTACTCGGAGGAAGCAAAGCGGATCGACCTGAATGGAATCATCTTGAGGGCGAAGAGGAGTTATTACGAGAATCACCCATTCCAGTTGACGAATGATCCTGATGCAACTCGAGATGACATCAAGGAGAAGTACACCGCTTACAACCCAACACCAGAATACATCAAACAAGTCACGGATGCAGCTTGGAAACTATTCAAAGAAGTCAATGAAACCAAAGTGGAGTATGAGAAGCTAAAGCCAAGAGAAAGAAAAGCGTTATCACAGCTCAAGCACTATCTAAAGACGGTGTTCGGACAGCCGTTTGATATGAACTATTACGCCGGGGACTGGATGATGGGACCAACTTTCTATTGCAAACAACCGATCTGCGATGTCGGAAAGCATTTGCAAGAGATGCTCAAAAAACTCAAGCCTAAAACGCTGGAAGACATCGACGAGATAGAGAGAAAGTTAAAAACTCATAAGGATGGAATTTTGAGGTATATGGAAAACGTTAAGATGGGAAAATTACACGGGATGGTTTATAGCGAAGAAGCTTGCGTTTCTGGACGGAATGCCTTGAAACGGAAATATCTCAACATCGCCTCACGTAACGAAACAGGTAAGTTTCTGGTTCAATCAATGAATTGACCGGCCCTTATTATAAAACGTTTACTTGTGAAATTCATTTCCCTGTAGTCATTAACTGAATGTTTATAGTTCCAAAGTTGTTTGCACATTTCACTATTGATCCCGTATGACCACTTTCTTTAACTCCCTGACATTATAATACAACTTATGACCATACAGGAGATCACTTTCGAAGGAGTCGGATTTATTACTCATTCTCAACACCGACCAATATGAGCGGAATTTATACAGGCGCAATGGCGTGTTACTTTAGAGCCTGATCGGTTATAAAATGATATATATGGACAGGAGCCGGCTCCTGATATGGAACATTTTTCACAGATGGTCTATGAAATTTGTACGTTTTTTTCACTCTTCAACAATCTACTAGGTTAAAAATTACAATTAAAAAAATCCGGAAAAATAAAGTGAGGCGTGTCGAGTGGCCAATATTGCCAATACGCATCACAACCGAGTGAGGAACCCGGGGGGACGGGGGGTACTCCCACACATAACCTATACGGGTATGTGCCGCCCAAAGGGGTCGTGATTTTGAAACTCCTGATTTAGAACGGGGTATCCATTTCAGAGGCGTTTTCTAGAACGGGGTATAATATTTCGAACACACGAAAGCTCCACTTTTGTAAGCAGCCATTTGAAATTATTCAAGGACAGATTGCTTTTAAAAATACGGTTCAATGCTTTAACAAGCAAACCGTTGTACTCTTGTTGCACCCTAGAACGGAGTATAAAAAATTAGCCCATTTCTAGAAAGGGGTATCAGTTTTAGGGCGAATTCTAGAACGGGGTATAAAAAATTGGCCCACTTCTAAAAACTGGATATCAATTTTAGGGGAAATTTTTTTAGAACGGGGTGCCAATTTGGAGTCCCGGGCGGCACATACCCACCCAAAAAATATCCAAGTGCCCCCTCCCACCCCGAGGTGAGGAAGAGGCAAACCAAGAACCAGACCAAACCTTATCCCTTGATTTTTGACTTAAATTACATTTCAATATTTCCTTTTGAATCATAACACCCAAAAATCGTTATTTAGTAACTTAGCAGTAAATCCTTACTTTCTAGTAAAAACCAAATAGCACCAGTCAGTTAAGGGACATGGGACACGCATAAGCACGTGTTCGCTATGAACAATACTTCCAGGTGAAGATCATGGGCAGAATTCAGAGTCAATTTCTAACATTTGTAAGTCATTGTTCAAACAAAATTGTGATGGTAGCGAAGAAATTTACACTCTATCAACAAACTGACAAGAGTAAATATTTAACAAAAAAAATATTTCCGTTGCTTAGCTTTGTCTTAATTGGCACGTATAATTAAACTAATAATGATCATTAACATTCTTCCTGACTTCTTAAACGGAATCTCAATCCATCTATTTCGAGAGACTGAATTTACAAGTAAAAGAAATGAATTATCTTGAGTAATTTTCCGTTTGTATTTCGTGAGTTCTAATCCCTCCCGGGCTAAATGTGCAAAGCGCTCTTTTGTTATCAAATCTATTAACGTGCGGGAAACTAACTTATTGACTTACGCCGCAACTTTATTAATAAATGAAATGATCCTTTCTATGGGGCGCCGTTTGTAAAAAAAATGATTTAGCTTAATTTTGTCATTTTTTTCGTTATTTATTAAATAAAGTTTTCTGATATGATATCATACGTCAATGATTTGATATAATAAATGTTGATTTCAAATCATGCGTTTATGATTTGATATAATAAATTATTATTTAAAATCATGCGTTTATGATTTGATATAATAAATTCTGATTTCAAATCATGCCTTTATGATTTGATATAATAAATATTGATTTCAAATCATAAGTTTATGATTTGATATAATAAATCCTGATTTCAAATCATTCGTTTATGATTTGATATAATAAATCCTGATTTCAAATCATAAGTTTATGATTTCATATAATAAGTTCTGATTTTAAATCGTAAGTTTATGATTTGATATAATAAATCCTGATTTCAAATCATAAGTATATGATTTCATATAATAAAAATCATTATTTGATATCAGTAAAACCATGATTTAATTTAATAAGTAATAAGTAACCGCGTGACTTGGCACGTGGGTTCCTAGCGCGGGAATAATCGCAAAGATGGCGACACAACCAGATCAGCTATCGAGGTCAATCGCTTCTAGGGTCTCTAGAGCCGTAGAAAGGGCGGTTGACCAAGCTTTGGCATCCCTTCCGAACATATATATGCTGCTGCGATTTGTCGCCAAACCAGAGTCTCAATGTTACGCCTGTACAATGATTTTTGTTCGCCAAGGACGCTTGGATCGATGTCACTAACTAATAATTTCTCCTCCCGGTGTTGAGGTGTAAATAGCCCTTTGTTTGTCTCGATCTCTTGTTCCCTGACGAACTGTCTTGTCGCCTCACTTTGTGAAATAGAAACAATCATTAGCTGTATGTTATTTTAGTATGGCTACTAAAAGGACATAACAAAGGAAGCAAACACATCTAAAAGTAAGCCGCGCGTATCACGCAATGCGCCAGACAAGCGAAAGGTCCAAAAGTCCTCTTTCCCTCGTAAATATAGTCATAGCTTTCCGATTAACACGCAATCCCCTTAACTAATGATGCAGTGCAACATGTAAGAAATAGATGAGGCGCTTGGAAGACATCAATAATGATTTTTTTGTTAATCAAAAAGGGGGAGGGAGGGGTATGTGCCGCCCGGGACTCCAAATAGGCACCCCGTTCTAAAAAAAATATCCCCTAAAATTGATACCCCGTTCTAGATATGGGCCAATTTTTTTTATATCCCGTTCTAGAATTCGCCTTAAAACTGATACCCCGTTCTAGAAATGGGCCGATTTTTTATACTCCGTTCTAGAAAGTTCGTAAATTGAAATAGCCCTGTTTTTTTAAAAGATATTTCTTTATTTGTTCGACTTATACATCAAATAGATGCTTCTTCATAATCAGCAACAATTTTAAGCAGAAGATAAAGCCATGATCCACAATTTTTTTATACCCCATTCTAGAAAACGCCTCTGAAATGGATACCCCGTTCTAAATCAGGAGCTTCAAAATCACGACCCCGTTGGGCGACACATATACCCGTACAGGTAATGTATGGGAGTACCCCCTACGGATACATCAATGTTACATACCTCTTGTGTCGCAGCAGCAAAACCTGAATTGCCAGGAAGGCTCGGAAGGGATGCCAAAGCTTGGTCAACCGCCCTTTCTTCGGCTCTAGAGACCCTAGAAGCGATTGACCTCGATAGCTGATCTGGTTGTGTCGCCATCTTTGCGATTATTCCCGCGCTAGTAACCCACGTGCCAAGTCACGCGGTTACTTATTACTTATTAAATTAAATCATGGTTTTACTGATATCAAACAATGATTTTTATTATATGAAATCATATACTTATGATTTGAAATCAGGATTTATTATATCAAATCATAAACTTATGATTTAAAATCAGAACTTATTATATGAAATCATAAACTTATGATTTGAAATCAGGATTTATTATATCAAATCATAAACGAATGATTTGAAATTAGGATTTATTATATCAAATCATAAACTTATGATTTGAAATCAATATTTATTATATCAAATCATAAAGGCATGATTTGAAATCAGAATTTATTATATCAAATCATAAACGCATGATTTTAAATAATAATTTATTATATCAAATCATAAACGCATGATTTGAAATCAACATTTATTATATCAAATCATTGACGTATGATATCATATCAGAAAACTTTATTTAATAAATAACGAAAAAAATGACAAAATTAAGCTAAATCATTTTTTTTACAAACGGCGCCCCATACCTTTCGTGTTTTTTTTTTTAAGTTCTAACCATTCTATTTACGATGAACCTTTTTAAAACAGGAAAAGGGAATTTACCGCTGAGTTGTCTCGGATATCCCTTTTGTCAATATTTTTTTGGCCGTAATTGCAAACCGCGGAAACTTCAACACCTTGAGCACGTTTTAGCAACGGAATTGTGAAAATTGTAGCTTTAATTGCGACATTTACATCCTTCGATCTACTTTGGAGACTCTTTAGACACTATTTGCTTTCCCTTTACCATACCAAAAAGTGAACAAGGCCCGACTTTTAGAAATTTGGCACATGGAACACTGAGTCAGCTTTCCGCATGACCAATAATTATATTGGGGATTAAACCAACCTCCAGAAACACAGACTGGGAATAAAATCGAAAAAGCGTTGGATTAGGAAATTGTGAAGTAACATAGCCAGTATTGTCTGCGGCTAAATCCCTTTGAAGCACAACTTAAACGAGTTGAGTCACGAAATTTATCAAAATTAACTGCCAAGAAACCTGATGAGTGGAATATAAAAATAGAAAGAGTTAAAAGAAGCTAAGGTATAAATAACACAAGTAATACAAAAGGAGGCGCGGATGGACAAACTTGAGGAAGATTGAAAAGGATTGCAATTGTGGTTTTTGAAAACTTGTTAGCCTAAGTTCATTCTTCCTGTTTGTAGCGTTGGATATAAGGCTTATGAGACATATTTGTTTGACACGAAGCTGTGATTTTGTCATTCACATGTAATTTCTCAAATGGCACAGCGAATAAGGACGCATCGTGCTTTTTTAAAATTATTTATTTGTTTTGCCATATCTTGAAATTTTAATTTTGCTGTCGATATTTTGACAACAAACATAGGACTTCCTGGAATACGAAGTTCTACCATCCTGCAAAATTTGAGCTCAAATGACTAAAAAGTGCAAAAGTAGTTCCAAGGTTGCAGCTTTTTGCGTCCTATTGGCCCACCGTGGAATAATCAAATTCATACCTGGCTGCCAGACTGAGGGGAATAAAACAAAAGGAATGAATAATTAATCCCTGAATCTTAATGAGAGTTTCTTTGTTTTGTACTCCTCAGCCTCGGAGCTAAGCATAGTTTTATTCCATTAAGTCGCGCACAAAACCGTCAATATTTCATTGCTTCAAGGTAGGAAGCCGTATGAAAACAGACTTGACTTAGAAAATTAACTGGTCTGTTAAAAGAGCTAAATTAGCGAACAATTCTTGCAAGGACCACTTGGACAAACGGCAGCGAGGGAAAGCCGGATCTTTTCGTAGATCAGAATCAGCAGTATAAAATAACACTTAAAATTGAAGGCAAGGCTGATCAGACAGCTAAGGGTTACAAATTTATTTGCCCAATATTTCGACTAGACAAAACTAAACCCCGACTACTCTCACTCATACGCGAGGGTCTCCTATACGAAGGAGACCTGCTCATCCAAGGATGTAAATGACAGATCTTGGTCTCACTTAGGGACGGACCATTAGAAAACTTATGGGGGGGCGGGCGAAGTACAAAAAAAATATTCGCGCAAGGCAAAATTAAATGAAAAAAAATTCATGCACGCCAATTAACCCTAAAAAATATTTATGCTACGGCCTAAAAAAAATTCATACAAGGAATTTGATAACGAAAAAAAATTCCTGCCTCTCAAAAATTCCCCACCCTCCCCATAACTTTTCTAATGGGCCGTCCCTTAGGGTAGATGGTAAACCAACAGTTTTGACCAAACAGGTACACAAACCATGCACTGTCACCTGTCACATTACGTTCAAGACAGCTGTCAATGTCAACATCTTTAGCGCAATTATTTGTTCTTCTGTTTTAGTACATTTTTAGGGTCAAATTAAGCCTGGACTACACCCACATTTAACCCTCGTACGTAAAAGGGGAGGGGTAGATGCCACTTCCTGCGTTTTTTTATTTTTTTGTTATTTTTTTCAATTTTACCAAGAAGCTATCCATTAGGGATAGCGGAAACGCTAGGGGGCGTTCAAACCACCCCCTCTCCCAATCCTTTGTGCCACTGTGGGGTATGAGTTTACATGTACGTTTAAAGGTTAAGGGCATTCACATGAGCATCCCCGTCCCCTTCACATGGAAGTACCCCCGAGGCCCATGGCACATCTCGTTCATGTCACTGTTGGGCCTTCCCGCTGATCAACATACAGTCCTCGCGGTTATACGTTGATGCTCTTCATTAGTCATGGACTCGTATATTAACTGTTTTGTCTACTTCTGTCGCTGTCTACTCTTAGCATGCCTTAGCATCAAACGGGTGCCAATATTTTGAACCTATATTTCAACAGACAATTATCAGCTACCGGCCATTAAAAAAAATAATAACATGAAAATCCCTACTTACAGGTGTCTTGGAGGAAACGTACGTGCGAAGCGTCCTCGATGACAATTATTTTTCTGACATCACTGAGGAAATGAATACTACATGGAAGGGCAAACATCGTAAATCTGTGAAGCAATCTTTTGATGAATACCTTGTGCAATATATGGGCCAGCCGATGTCAACACTGCTGAGGTAAAAATCTACGAAAAAAAGCGAAAATAGTCGTCACCAGATCTGCTACAGGTCTTCCACTCGTTCAGAAAACCGTTGTAGTACAATCAACTCATCAGATATCGTGTGTGTTGTGTATGATGTGTATTTGTACATGTCATTGCTCAAGACTTGCCTCTGAATGTGGAGCAAACCCCAAAAAATATCAAGAAAAGTTGCCCGAGGCGTTTGACTGCCTATTCTATCACTTAATCAATAAATCAATCTATTTACTTGTTTGTTTGTTTATCTATTAATTAATTAATTTTTTTTTATTCATTCCATATATATAGCTGACTAGTAATGTTACTTTACTAAACGCATTTATCGCAGGTATCTAGAGTACGAACATATCTTCTACTGCGTCCCAAGCAATATATCCAGCGGATTGGCCAATCTGCCACTGGACAATGTTTGGTATAATGGCAGCGAAAACACATCTTGGCCGACAAACAAATCTCTTTCCTTAGCTCCTGACAAGACGTTGAGCGGTAAACAGGCGTACTCGTGGATATTACCATATTTTACTACTAACGAGATGACACCGGACGATGTTCACAAATTGGGATATGAACAATTGAATAAGCTTTATCCGCTGGTTAGTAAAATAGAGGAATATTTTAACAGGGGGGAGTTGCGCCAGTATCAGTGAAACTGTGAAAAGACTCTCGAAGTGGCCAGTTTTCTTCGCTTGATCCCCTTCTTTTGTTTAGGAAAAGTACCACGCAAAAAAGTTTCCATATGGGATTAGACGTGCGAACAATTCTTGCGAGGACCACGTGGACAAACAACAGAGAGGGAAAGCCGGATCTTGTTTAACTTTGTTCTGATGTTTCATCAAGTTTTGTTTCTCTGTGAAAGTCGCGTTAATTTCCTTCATTAATTTTGAAATGCCACCCTCTCCTTCGCGTTAATTTCCTTTATTCGAAAGTTGTTTTCTCTTAAATTCGCGTTAATTCAAGTTCCGTTAATTTCTAATGCCTTTATCACTGGAGCGTTAATTTCCTACAAAAAAGAATATGCCTTTAAGTGGAAGCTATGAGATATAGGTACACAGTTCCCCGTTAGGCTTGCTGAATCCTCACAACACAAGTTTAGCACCTTTCTCCAAGGTCTCCTCGATGTGTTCAAATGTCGCCAACGGTGAAAATGCCGAGAGAGCCACAAAACGAAATAATTTTCAAAAATTGCAAGGTCAACACAGTAAAGAAATCGTGCTTTTCGCAATGTCTTCATACAAAAGGAGGTTAGGTACGGTGTGTCTCTCTAGAGGCCAAAACTCTAAGAGTTTTGTTCTGTTTTCCTCCGGGGGGAAGGGTGCTTCCTATAATGGCCCGTAAGGAAAGGCTGTGCCCGAAAGTGGTACCTTTATTCACATACAAAGGTCGTGATTTCATGAGTTTTTCTAGCGGTTTAGAAGAGGAAAGCAGTGTTATTAAGTATGTATGAATACCTTTTCTAAAGAAAGACGGTATATAAAAGGGGGCTAAAGTTTGGAACTCGGAGAGTAGTAGAGATGAGTTCTACTTTTTGCAACAAAATCTGCACACATTGCGCGTTTTACCGGTCCAAGGCAAAATTATTTTGCGCAAGTGACCCAGTTCCCGTGTATGGCGTGACTCCGCGTAATTCATGCAACTTGCAACAACTGACAGGTTTGAACGTGGGTCGCAAAACGCGCAAGTCGCTTTTCCACTTATGTCCTGGGTTGAACGCAGTCGCCAAGTTTCGCGTTTTTTTAACTCGTTTTACCGCAGCTTAACCGCAAGCTCCAGAACCAAATTGTTCCAAGCCATTCAAAGTCGTATCACAAAAGAGTCACGATCAATCAAAATCATGGTTTTATGCTTCTGTAAAAATTTAGAGAAGATAAAAAACTTGAATTAAAAAATATATATTTTACTTTTCTTGACCTTGACCACTGACGACACTGACACTTTTTTGTTTTGTTTTGTTTTGTTATTTATTTATTTTTTGGTTTTCTTTCTTTCTTTTTCTTGTAATTGCCCTCTTGTTTGTCACATTCAGGCCATAGAAGCAGCTAAAAGCGCTACTAGAATATCAAACGAAAGCCAAGCTATTGAAGCCTTCAAAAGAACGCTCAATGATTCCAGTAACTTTTTTAATGCTGAGGCTTTCCCTGCAAACGAATCTGACGAAGACGCACATGAAAACTGTAATACTATTGAAAAGGCCAAAATAAATTGTCCTCAGCGATGGAAAGTTCTAGAGAGCTGGTTCAATGAGGCTAGAATGGTAAGTTAAAGAATATAAAAACAAGCAAACAGACAGCTGTAAGCGAACTATTTGTTTCACCATTCCCCTTTACATTTTAACGCCGTGTGACTGACTAATAAGAACCCTAATGGGAGCAGGCCACTCTTGGTCGTTATCTTTTGCATTTGCAAACCCTAAGGGGTGTTACGTTTTTGTTAACCTTCCACTGTATAAGGAAATTTTTTCTTTGGACAGGTCTGCTCCCCCAAAATTCTATTTAAGAATTGTCCGACGTTTTTTCTTCAACGGGAGAGATAGAGGCGGGGGGGAGGGGTGGAGCCCACGCGCGCACGAGAGAGAGAGACAAATAGAGATGTTGGTGGGCATGATCGCAGGCCCCTAGGGCTCGCCACACAGTCTCAGGTAATTAGTCTGATGACGTCACTTCCGGAATTGGTAGAAGCAACTATAGGGCATTTGTCATACTCTTTTACCAAACAACACATATATACTGCAATAACATTTTGAATAGATTTCGTTGACATTTAACAAGAACTAGCGTCACAAAACGAACTTAACCTATGACGCACATTATGCTACATTGCCATTTTGATTTGATCATGATTGGCACTAACTATGTCTTGATTTATTTTAAAAACATTGTTCAGGTAATGAGTATGCTGTACCCAAAGATAGTCGACATGTTCTACTTTAATGGAGACAAGCATTCTACTCCTAACTGTCCAGTTGAATTACGCCCTGACCTGAACCCTTCAAGTGGTATACAAAGCTATGATGGAAGTGATCCCATGTGTTTGGAGCCTGCGCATTACAACATTCCGTTTTGGCTAGACAGGTTGGGTCCCAAGTTTTCCGAATGGAGTATCAATTCCCACGAGGCACGACCGGGACACCATATTCAGGTAATCAAGTAGAAGGTACATTTAGGACAGTGTCAGTAAAACAAGGGGTCGAATGCTGTTTTAGGGTTAGGGTTAGGGTTAGGGTTAGGGTTGACACTAACCCTAACCTAACCCTGACCCTAAAACAGCATTCGAACCCGCGTTTCACTGACACCCAATTTAGGACATACTATAGTATAAGCTCGGAACAGTCTTTTTTCTCCAAGACCTCATCTACAAAAGCCATAAGCTATTTTAACCGAAACCGGCATAGCTTGCCAGAAAACGTGCCTAATGTGCATGCTGATATCCAGTTTGAACGGTCAATTTCTTTTTTTTTTCTGACCTGCTGGTATGAAGAATGAATCTAAATTTCTATTGGGGAGGAGTGTTGCGTGACGAGACAAAATTTGGCGCGCAGGCAAATGATCATGAGCGGCGAAGAGCGCGAGCAAGAGTCAAAGCCGCTCATTTGTGCATTCGGCAAACAAAACCAGCTAGATCCAGCTACGCAGGTTAATACCCTCAAGGTGTCACAAGGTTAAACTGGCTAGAGATCGAGTGCAGCGAAAGTCACGATCATTTGCCAGCACGAGAACCCTGAGTAAAATAGCAACATTTCAAGATTCCAAGGTCATGAATTTTCATATTTCAGTTAATTCTTTGAAGTCAGATTGCAATGATGGAGTAACTTTAGCATGGGGTGATACGTTACTGTTGCTTTTAAAAGTGGAGAAAATTTGATATTTAATCAATTCTAATAGACTGCTTGCAGTCCGCCTTTTCTCTTAAAATCCGTCTAGTTCTCGATCTCATCCAGCGCGATTGCAAACCACGATGTTATTATTATCTCGCGGCAAGCGGCTTCGCCGCTCGCGTGCTTAGGTTTTGTGTAGTAACTTTGCAAAGAAAAAATAAGAGACTGCGAGCAGTTTACAATTCTAATAAAAGAAAGCACAGGAAACACACCTTTACAAATCCTCGAGAGTAATGAGAAATTAGGCTGGGTTTATGTTCTGCATAATAATAAGGGTAATCGGCGTGCCACAGATTTATTAAGATTTCACAAATGATAGGGAATTCGAAGTAAAATAGTGTGTCATTTTCTTGCTTGAAGATTTCTCGAGCTTACATAAAGCATTTTTGTGAATTAATACGGTTTTGTTTTTCTACGTAAAGTAAATACCATTAAGACATCTGGAATAAATGTATTACCAGTGCAGGAAGGAAATCCAAGCTGCACGTCGCTCGGAGGTCGATAAATCCCGTTGCAAATCACCTTAAATTCTTCCCCATTATATTCAAAGATCATGTACCTACCTCATATTGTGTCGGGTCTACTAAATCAAACGCTACGCCGTCAGTAAAGCCCTCCGAACACAGACTGAACCATCGTTTATCGACCGGTTTAAGACTCGCGCGATAACCGACACGCGACAAGGCAGGAAGGCGTGACGAACCCCTAAGAAGGTCTGCGTGGGAGGCTAGGGCGCGAACTGACAACAGCAGGGCAGGGGACATGGGTACGTAGGGCGTCTTTTTTTTGTCTTGTCCTCTAGACGAACTCAGCTGGTGAGATGAAAATCAAAGTTTTGTCCATATTCTTCCAGACGAATAACGCTACTGTAGTACTATCACAGGTACAAGAAATCTAGACACCCTGCCAACGGTTGATAAGATATCATGTGACCTCGAAGTGACCAATAAGATTGTGCGCTTTCGGGGAAAAATTCCAGCTATAAAACAGGATTATATTGCTTACCTGTTAAATTACAGATTCAAGGCACCAGGGAACATTTCAAGGACACATGCGGTGGCGTGATCGCTTGGTTGGATTCCAAAACATACTACACCGCGTTTCTGGAAGGCTGGGGTCTTTACGCCGAGAATCCACTGATATCAGATGATACGGACGTTTATGTTGACAGACCAATGAAAAAATATGGAATGCTGAAGTGGCAGGTATGAACTGATGTGTGTCGTATCGACTTTACTTTAAGAAGCCTTAGTGAAGAAGTCTCCTCTTTAGCTTTCCTTTCGCGCGTATAACAAAGGAAATAGTGTGCGTGGCTGTGATTCAAGTTTTGGGGAATGGGCGCTAACTCTTACTTGCCTTCCGAGGGGTAAAGGGACAGGAATGCTCGTTGGAAAGTTAGAGTTTAACCCCTAAAGGAGACCAATCTGGCCAGGTTACTAGACGTTACTCAGGTTTTATCTTACTAAAATAGACAACCAATTACCACACTATTTTTCTACGATTAACGGTTTTTTACTTCCGGTCAACCTTGATCGCTGTGAGTGTTACAAGAGTCGAAACGGCGGGTGTACTTTTCGTGAAACTGTTTCCCAGCAACTCCTTCGGTCACAGATTCATAACTTAGGGCTTTAGAGTCTCAGTTCAGTTGAGTTCAGTTCAGTTTCCGGCAGCCGTTGAATGAGCGTCATTGGACTTAGGCATTCCCGATTGAGCGACACTTGTCCACGTTTAGCAGGACATGTACACGTTGAAAAATTACGTTCATGAATGAAATTATCCATCTCGTCCTTGGTCTTCCTCGGTTCCTTGTGTCCCCGGGGCGTCCAGAACATAACCCGGGTTTTCCGTCGGTTGTCTGTTCATCTCGTCACATGACCAGCCCCGCTTCTCCATTTAAATTTTCTTATCCGGCGTTTCCATGATATCTCGTACTTTAGAGTTTATTATGGCCAGCCTCAGCCCACAAGTTGCTCCAAAATCCGAACTCAATCCGAAATTCTTCAAAAGTTGCCTAAAGCTGCTCGACTTTTCTAAAAGGTTGCTCAAAAATTGCTCATTAATACAGCTATTTTTGCCATTTATCACAAGACAGATGCCGTTGATGCATACACTCTTTTTTTTATAAGAATATATTTTATAAGAATATCGAGGCTGAAATTTGCGAAATTTTAAGAATATTTTAAGAATAAAGCCGAGGCTGAGATTTTGAAAACGGTAGATATAATTTTGTGTGTTGAAACATGTGTAAATACAATACAATTTTATGTTTTTAACTTAACCGCATAAAATTACTCCTTTCTCTGAACGGCGAAACTAGCCAACAAAACGAAAAAACCTGCATTAGCTATAGCAAAATGTTCAACGCTAATGACGGTTCGATGAACGGTACATGTAATACATGTACATATACCCAAATAAATTCTAAAACGGAAATGTCATAAGCTATAGTTTAAGAATAATACAAGAATATTTTTAGCCTAAAATCGGCAGAAAAATAAGAATATTCAGCCTGGGCCAGAAAAACAACATTCTTATAAAAAAAGAGAGTGTACATAATAAGACTTAAACAGTATTATAGGGCTTTTTAATTACCATAAGTTGCTTAAAATTTAATCAAGTTTCCCCCAAAATCAAAAGTTGCTCCAAATGGAAAAAGTTGCCAGAAAGTTGCTTCCGTCAAATAGCAAAAATTGCCAAAACGTTGCCGAACAACTTGTGGCTAAGGCTAACTATGGCTCGAAATCCTTGCAGATTTGAGGGTTAGAATTCCCCAGCGCCTTACACTGACTCCTCTTATGATGAGATTTTATTTTGTGTATTTATTAGTTTTACTTATCAAGTTCTCTTAATTTGTTAGATCTGGCGATCAGTAAGAATGATTGTGGATACAGGCCTGCACTACACAGGAATGAAGAGAGATCAAGCCATCAAAATGTTTGTTGATCATGCTTGGGACGATTCTGATTTCACTAGGAAAGAGGTGTAATTAATTTACTGGCAATGATAACAGATAAAGTATTGCCCAAACTAGCTAAGAGGGTCTCAGCTTTTTGGCATTCCAGTAAGCAACTTTCTAGCAATTTACGAGCACAATCGGGACAGGCCATTGGCAGTAACGATCCTGAAACAATTGCGAGACACATTTCGGCACCAGTTCTCTTATCGTTTTTAAGGTACTCAACGTGAACCCCGAAGGATTTTGAAGTTAAGACTGGTAGTTTTCAGCATAACCCCAAAGATTAGTGTGACGACTTTGCCGATTAACGCACAGGCGGCCCAAACTCACGTTACGAGGGAAAGGTGTAATGTAACTCACATAACATAGGTGACGCGCCGGTGTCGCGTTACAGGCGACCGTTGAAAATATAAGAGACTTTGTATGAGAAATATATTACTGAGATCTGCGAATGCTAAATAACGCTAAACCTTACTTTTTCTTAAATGAAATGAATAAAAAAGACTTACCTGCAATGTATTCCACTGCATTTTGGTATCTGTTTGTCGTTTTACTTGTGGTTTTGGCTTTATTGCGTAACCGCTGTTACTCCTTTCATAGAACGAAGGGAAGGCAGGGTCCTGGACCAGTCGAAACAAGAATGCCGTTTTTTTCGCGGAAATTCAAATCCGCTGCAAGTTTTTCGGCTCCAGCCCTAGAGGGAAACCTCTCCTTCCTCTCTGGGAGATCGGCTCGAGAAAAGATTCATAATTTCCCCATCTAATCGAGCCATTTGTGCCGGACTTCGAGGCACGTCTGGTTTTCGTCCAGTGCCTGTGACCACTGATGCGCTTACCAACTAATTTGCATTATGACAATTAGCACTTACACGATACACGATGGGTGCAAGGGCGGAAATGACACGTCAACTAAACTCTTGCACTGTGAAAAAGTGAGTCCTTGCACCCGTCAATTCGTTCTATGAAAGAAGTAACAGCGGTTACGCAATAAAGTCAAAAACACCAGCAAAACGACAAACAGATACCAAAATGTAGTGGAATACATTGCAGGTAAGTCTTTTGTTATTCATTTCATTTGAGAAAAAGTAAGGTTTAGCGTTATTTAGCGTTCGCAGATCTCAGTAATATATTTCGCATACAAAGTAGCCTGCCGTGCAGGCGTTTTTTTGGGGGGGGGCAAAACCTTGTTCGTGTTCGTAATATTGTTGTAGCCACCATCTTTGATTGTATGACAGTGGAAGATTGGGGAGAGTCGAAATAGTAACCCGTACGGTAGGTGCCTTCTTTGACTTGCCCCATCTCCTCCTCTCTTGGGGAAGTTTGAACATGGCGCTTTCGCGACCAAATTGCGCGCTCAAAGAAAACGCCTGCACTGCAGGCTACATACAAAGTCTCATATTTTCAACGGTCGCCTGTAACTCGACACCGGGGCGTCACCTATGTTATGTACGTTACATTATACCCTTCCCTCGTAACTTGAGTTTGGGCTGCCTGTGCTCCGAAGGAAAAAAAAGATAGTACTGCCAACGTGAGTCGAACCTTTGACCTTCTAGTTACTACTTTAGATGCTCTACCACTGGCCGGTTAACAGAGACTCGTGGCAGTAAAGAGCACTAAACTAGGTTCATAAAAATTGTGATGCAGTAAGAAGGATGATATTGATGATGAATGACGAGGCAATTATTAATACTAGCTTTTTAACATTTAACTGGCTTAAAAGCTGGTGATGATGATAATGATGTTTTTGAAAATGATGATGATGGTGATGATGATGATGATGATGATGATGATAATGATGATGATGATGGCGACTACAACATGGCTAGTAAAAACTGTGTTACCTTATTAATATTTATGATAACAGGTGACTCGCTACCAAAGTTGGCCAGGACAGTCTACATCCTATATGGTTGGAAGATTAGGAATTCTTGAAGCCAGAAACTATGCAAAAACCACCTTGGGCGACAAATTCAACCTTAAAGATTTTCACTTTCAGGTAACTCAGCAAAATTATATTAAACACTCATCCGACTTCGAGACCCTTTGATACCCGACGAAGAATTTCACGACAAGCTTAGTTAAACCTGTGATTGTCTAGAAAACTGCCAACAACCATATCCTTAAGAGAATAAATTTCACTCTTCTTTGTAGGTTCTGTCACAAGGATCGTCACCCCTTGCTTTCCTCAAAGATCACATTACGAATTACGTCGAGTGCGTGAAAAAACCTGACAACGATGGGTGTTCCGATATTTTGAATCCTCCTAAGAGAGATCCACCCAAGGACAGTGATAAGAAATCTGGAATGTACCAGTACTTTGAAGCCTACAGGCATTATGCTTAAAGTTAGATCATTTCCTCTCCAACGGGCTTGTTAGCGAACTTAGAGTACAAAGATGATGGAATTCTCTATTTTCCAATTCCCCATAATACACTCTGTTTGCCCCCCAAATTTTGCTTAAACCATTGTTCTTAAATGCTCCTGGGAGTATTGCATTTTCCCAAGAGCATTTTAAGGAAATAAGTTATGCAAAATTTGGGGGGTAAACAGAGTGTATTATGGGGAATTGGAAAATAGTCAATTACAAAATACAGTTGAAAGGCCACGCACTAAAGAAACTCTCACTTTAGAGCATGTAATTAAAGCACTTTTCAATTTATGTCATAGCTGGCCAGCTGGACAGGTTTAAAATTTGTTTTACGAATACTTCTGCTCCGTTAACTTAATTTTGCCTATACATTGCACCTACTGCAACACACATTATCAGAAACCTTGCAATCAAGTTCAAGTTACAGCCACACTCTGAAACTTCCTCGTACAGCAGACGTACTGTATTTGCCAACTTTGCCGGTTTTTTATTGTTTTTGGCTGAATAAAAAATAGCTTGAAATAATTGCAAAGTGCAAATGCAATAGCTTTACGCCTATAATGCAACTATGTCCACCCTGATTTAAGTTAGATCGTATGTTCCCTTAGTTTATTCTTCATTTTAAAAGATATTTAGTCAAACATGCATTATATATCTCTCAATTACCCTGCCTCAATTCTTCTCGAAAAGAGGAAATTTTATTGAGTGACAAATTCATTGATTTCCCATTTTGTTATAATCATCCTTTTAATCGACTGCTTGCCTTTTCAATTATCAAACTAAATTTAACGCCCTTGTTCTTGGACCATTGACAACACCTTCGATTAAATAGCTTTTTTAATCATTCATAACTTGTATTCGTATCCTTTCTCACTTTATCATTTGCCCACTGTCTATAAATAGTTGTGATTCTAATGGTAGTTTGCACATAATAAAGAACTCTTTTCACTTTTCAACATGGGTTTGGTTGTAAAGTGAATCAGACTCGAAATACTAGTTCATTTTGAAGGCGGTTACGACATATGTTATGTCACGCATGGCCTAAATTTCTCCTTGCAAACTTCAGTGTCCCCTCTAGATCGATTAAGCTGACTAAGGGCCTGTTTATATGAAGTGGGGGACCCCGGTCTAGAGGGGTTGGTTTCTTTTGTTTTCACGCTATAAGGGACACAAAACAAAAGAAACCTACCCCACTAGACCGGGGTCCCCCACTCCATGTCAACAGGGTCTAACGCAGTAAACTGAACAGGTCAGGATCCTAATTTTCACACTTCCTTTATTAATATCAGACACTACCAATCTGATTTCAAGCGAAACTTTTACAAACATCTTGCCTCGAGTAGAACAAATAGCTAAGTACAATGGCAGTGAAGCAATCCTTTAAATATACTACCAGTACAAACCTAGTAAATAGCTATTGAAATGCTAATATTGGAAAATGCTCTTACCAGCACAAAAATAAAATTGCAATTCATAACCACTCTCAGCTTGGTCCAGTAAGAGAGCTTGCATAATTGAGAGAGTGGGGCTTGCGGGGGGGAGCTACTCCCATATAAGAAATGAAGGTATGTGCCGCACCAAAGGGTATAGTTTTTGCACCGTTTTTGCCTAAAAACGGGATTAGAGCGAACTACGTTAGTGTATGAAAGTATTTATCGTTTCTTCCAAATGGAAAAGAAATGAAGAGAAATATGCGAATTCGAAATGAATTTTAAGAAATATTTTTTTGTTGTTGGCGTTCTAATCTTAGCAATGATGAGGCCAGGTCTGAAAACAGGTGTCAAAAATGACTTTGTTTGGTCTGAAATAAAGTCAGGATTTGGAGAACAGGGCCAGGAATTCCCAATTCCTACCACGAATTCCCAGGAGTACCCCCTTCCTCTCCCCCTGGGTGCCCCTCTCCTCAAACGTAAGATGCTTTACAGTGACCTGAAAGAACTACAGACTTGCACTGTATAAAAATTGTGGAAAACCTCATCTCCCTCATTGTTTTAAAAAACTTTTGCACAGTAAAACGCATTTCCTTTCATACTTTCAGGTTGCATTGTACTATCATAATAATAAAATACGAAGCAAAATTGACACTGAGGGAGTAGGCACAATGTTGGCTTTACGTTTATACTTGAATATTGATCAATAAAAAGTTTCTTTTAATAAACGATGTGCTAAGCTGCTCCATAGTTAGTAGAGGAGACTGGTTATGAAAGCCGGCAAACATCAAAGTTGAAAACAATGGTGCTGTAGTTTATGTTGGAAGCACCCTGACCCACAACCCTTTGTTTTTTGTTCGCAAATTATGACTGAATAAATTAATGCGATGTTTCTATTGGTCAGTAAGTTCAAAATGATAGGAATGCTATTGAACGTTGTGCAAGGTCAGGTCCAAAAAAGCTAGCAAAAACATATAACAAAGGAGTCTAACCGGTTTCATAACCATTCCACTTTAACAACTACGGCTGTTCTAAGTTAAGTGGACCAGGTGATAATATAATTAAATTTACTATACAATCCATACAAATCTAATCAAAACGAAAAAAAATTAGAAAAGAAAACATCAGAGAGAAGCAAATAATAATAGTGATAATGATAATGATAAGGTGATAATAATAATAATAATAATAATAATAATAATAACAATAATAATGATCATAATAATAAGAAGAAGAAGAAGAAGAAGAAGAAATCGACAAGTACCAAGACTTAAAAAGAGAGCTGAAGCGTTTGTGGAATTGTAAGGAAGCTGTGCTCTTACCGATCGCCATTGTTGTCCTAGCAGCAATTAGCAAAAGAAAGCGGGACTTGACGGAGGCTTGTTTCTTGGGAACAGCAGGAATTATAAGAAAGGTGATGAATACCGTAAATGACCTAATAGACGCCGACTTTCTAATAAACGCCCCCTCTAAGCAGTTAAAATTGTATTAGACGCCCATCTCTAATAAACGCCCCCTGTCTTATAGACGCCCCCTATGACAATTACTCCAATGGCAAAACGCAAAATCATTCAATTCGTTCAGTTTCTGGCTTGATTAACAAGACACTTCGTAGTTGATCTTGTTCATTGTGAAGTTCAAAGTATAAGAACAGACAAACGATCGCAACACAATAACCCTGAGCGGGGATTCTGACATTGATGTTGGGATTTGAAGTGATCTTGATCTCTAGACGGCCTAGACGTATCAATTGATGGTTGAATATTCGGCTGTTTTAAAACTCTCTGATATTTTCGCCTAGAGCACATTAGTTTGTTGAGCTTGTTAAAATTATGAGAATAAACGCCTCTCTCTTTTAAACGCCTCCTATATATTTAACGCTTCCGCTTGGACCCGTAAAATCAAATAGACACGCTGCTGGCGTTTATTAGGTCATTTACGGTACTTATTAAAACTCTGGCGGTTTCCCTAAAATGAAAGAGGAAATGCCATATATTTTCACCAAACTGCATTGACAGGTGAACGCAGTTTACATAAACGAACAGCAAGAATACCAGTACACGAGAAAGACAATGACTTTCAATATAAGATACACAGTCATTCACGAAGCCAGGAGTTTAGTTATATACATGATCGCGGGGAAACGTATTCAAGACTAGCTATTTATCCTTCAGCGAGCAAAAAAAATAAGTAACTAGAGGACCAAGTACAGTCGTGTTAATAAGGCCAACTTGTTCTACCATTTCAGCGGCGAATTATGCATCTAACAGTCTATAACCATGTCTTATTTTGCACTACGAATTTTTTATCCAACTAATTAACATTACTAAGCGATGACTAACTACCACTGAGTTATACATAGAGCCTTCGTGGGTAAGGCTGCTTGGGGAAAGCCCGCATCAGAGCTGCACTGCTTTCCATATTCGTTTTGATGGGATTCAAGATTAATTCACATCCGGGAGTTTTCGGTTCCAATTTACAGGCAACATATTGCTTAATGTAGCTCTCCAGGAAGCTTGTTGGTGCAGAACCTTCTTTCAGGATCTAAAAAACAATTACGAGTTAGCAGATAACGACAATTGCTTTTCCTTTGTACTATGTGACATTTGCTTCCTAACTCTACTGCCGATAGAAATTTCAATTCAGTTTGGTTTGCGCAGCCACTATGTTTGTTGTACCTACATTGTTAGGACGCATCGCCTCGCAAAAATATCTCTCTTACATTCTCTGGAATATTCTTACAGGTTTTTTCGCACAATCAAAAACTGAATACTAAAATCTCACGAAAGACAGCAAGAATAACATATGATGCTGGTGTCAGTGAAAAAGAATCGTGACCACGCTTTTGAAAGGAAATAGTACATGTTCAATTCGGGATACCGATGGAAAGATTGAGAATCCCTCTGATTTTTTGAAGACCAACCTAACGAAATTTGCAGTCATTTGAGTGAAAGGGCGTCAAAAGGCAGGTTTCTTAAGGTATCAGCCACCCTTCAGGACCGTCCGCGCGCGGATCGCTGTAGCGTTAGTTGTTTTTATAAAAACCCCTATAAACCATATATTTTTTAAAAGCTTAATAATTCCAGATTATGGACTTGAACTAACAAAACGATTTACTTAAATGTGTTTCGAAACTGGAACGCTTTGTGTAAAAGTACACGTCTCTATAAATCATGTTCCACTCCCGCCGGAAATAAACGGAAGAAAACAATTAACACCGCATTCGCTTCTCAACATGTTCTATTAAAAAACCGTGTCTCAGATTTTTGACAAGTGCGTTTGTTTTTCTTTTATTAGCAAATGAAGTTGGGGAAGGCAATTAGTCAACACTCCCTGTGGGAAAAAAGCTCTAGCTTTAAAATGAAACGGAGTATTAAAATTTGCAGACACGGTTTTGTAGAAGAGATATATGGCATCACTCTGGCCAAATTTTAGCCAAATTGATTGAAAGGCTGCCGACTTAGAGTTCAAAATGTACGAGTCGATCAGCAAAATTTGCGTTCGGAGATAAAATAGAAAATACATTTTTGGCGGCATCCTACCTGGAATGAGATTATAACACCTAAATGTTTATTCTGATTGATATCAGAGATGGATATATTTTCTCTAACAATAGGACTTTGACAGGTAACATGTAACAGGAACAAACTTTTTATTGCTATCAGCATCTTCAAGTGAACAGTTTAATTCTCCGTTGGAAAACTTCCACTCTTTTACACCACGAGAAGCACGGTTTAATTCTTTCTCGAGCAAAAGTTTTGCCTCTCCTTCGATCTTTTTTGTATGATCCGCCCAGGCGTTTTTGTTGATCGGCGCCAGGCCAAGGAAACTAAAAAACTCTAAAGCCGCCGAATGTCCAACACCGATTGCTCGAAGGCCAAGAACAGAGGCCCGATTTATTTCAAACGCTCTGCTCTTCTCGGAAGAATTAAAAACAGAATTTGTCTTGTGCGACGGACAGCTTTCATTCTCGCACTGGATTCTCCAGGTAGAACCAAGTCCATGCTTACTCGCTACATTTTTCATGACTTGGACTCTTCCCTGTCAAAATCGACAAGATTCGTCCAGTTTCTCAAGCAGCTTTTCGCTCGATACGATAGCTCGATCGCTTATTGTTTTCCACGTTCCATCAGCAGACGGGGTCGATGAGCTTAATTGGCTTTCTTCATCTGGCTCTTCAAGCTGGATTTTGGAGCGGCTCGCACTCTCAGCAACTGCAGCGTTGTCGCTTTTCTGAATATCCAACTCCTCGAGCCACTTCTCTTGCTGATAAAATGAGCCCTTGTCGCTCTCTTCCAATTTTGCGGCCCATTCTTTGTCAAACTCGCTCTTCGATTTCTTTTTCGCTCTCGGTTCGATGACGAAAACGGACACGACCTTTTCTTTTTTCACCGAAGCAAACGCTAAATATCCACGTAACTTACTAAAGGCTATAAACAACGCGAAGACAATTCGCACGTGTTGTGTCGAAGCACGCACTCCGTATCACGTTACTATATGGCACGGGTATGACAGATCTTGTCAACGATCAATTAAGATGATTAATGAGAAAAAATCTTTTACCCCCGATATCTTTCGACAGAAATAATGTTTTCTTCTGTTTTTTTTTTTTTTTAAAGAAAGTTCTCAAGCATATCTATTTGAAAACGTTGAAACCTCAAATATGGAAAAATGGCAGTTTTAAGGGTGGCCAGGGGTGGCTGATACCTTACGGTGGCTCGACTGGATTTTTTGGGGTTGATACCTCCCAACTTTGAGCATTAACTACGTCGGCATGAGTAAAGATATGGAAAAAAGGTTACCACAACTGTATTATATAAAGATGAAAATGTCTTATGATCTGGTTTTTGTTGCAATCGGAGTCGCCATGGCAACGTAATGACCCCATTACGTTTTTCATTTATCTTTGTGTTTCTCTGTTCCAGGAGTTTTTTGAAGAAATCGCTTTAGGGAGTATATATGTACCTGCTATAATTACCTCCATTATGGCAAAGTTTGAACAAATTCTATGAGAGCGTTTTCGAAAGATAGAATTTGCATCAAAAAGGACCCTTGTTTAAATCTCCGGGATATGCTAATTACCGGGTAAAAAGATTAATGATATATTATAACATCAGAGCAACTCTTTGTGAGAGTTTCTGTGATGTTATAACCCGAGTAAGATAATTAAGTATTCCATCCTACACGATGAGCCGTGACGTTCACCTTTTCGGCTCTCACTGCTGTCTGTGACGACAAGTCAATTATTAGCATACTCCAGATATTTCTTCGGAAAGTAATCGAGAGTTCTTTTTCATGCAAATTTATAACTTTTGCTAGTTGTGCACGTGCATATGAAACTTGAAAACAATGCCAGTGATTAATGAGGACGCTCACTTGTAAACACAAAATCTGGGGGGAAAATTGGTTATATTTGAGGCCCTATTTAAAAGCCTTCCCTATTTTCAATGTTCGTGAAACTTGCAGGGAATATTTCTTAACAATTGATCTCGGGATTGTCGAATTTATAAAAAAATTTATCGAGCGGTTTTTGGAAAAATGCGAAATTTTTAGGCATGGACCAAATTACGTCCAAAAATTGTATCAAAAGCAGTTAAATGCAAGTTAATAAAATTCTTCTTACTCGTGATCGTCCAGAGCAATTCCCCTCTTTTTTTGTATGCAGTTTTCAATGGAATCAAACCACTACGAGATGAAGCCTCGTTCCCAAAGCTTATCATTTTCTTAAAATATTAGCGAATTGTGTAGGTAGCATGCTATTTCACTGTTTTTATTATTTTTAAAACTACATTTCAAAATATTTCGAAAACGCTCTCATAGAATTTGTTCAAACTATGCCATAATGGAGGCAATTATAGCAGGTACAGACTCCCTAAAGCGATTTCTTCAAAAAACTCCTGACACAGAGAAACACAAAGATAAATGAAAAACGTAATGGCGTCATTACGTTGCCATGGCGACTCCGATTGCAATAAAACCCAGATCATAAGAAGTTTTTATCTTTATATAATACAGTTCTGGTAACATTCTCTCCATATCTTTACTCATGCCGACGTAGTTAATGCTCAAAGTTGGGAGGTATCAACCCCAAAAAATCCAGTCGAGCCACCTTAAGCCCAAGAAGCTCCAGCATCACACTTGACCAAGGAAAAGGAAACTTAAGGAGAAAAAAAAAAGAGCGAGGAGAAGAGAAAAAAGCAATGGTTTCACTCGCAATGGTCCATTTGGTGATAACGTTTTCAAAACTCCGAGTACACATAGTTTGTGACAATCGCATAGATTACCATTTTACCGGTTCATATCAGGGATCTGGGGATGGGTGTGAAGCGTGCAGTGTATTTGGGGATAGTGCTGATATTTGTAGCCTTTAGCTGGGTATGACATTCTACAGCCAGCCTTCGACGAGCCAGCGTCGCACACGCAATAAAACTCCGATTAGTAAAGTCGGCCAAACAGAGCCGAAGTCTATGTTCTGGGCCCCTATCTGTGTACCAGGAATTGAGTAAGTCCCATGATTGGCCCCTTGAAAAAGCCAACGTCGAATTGCCAATCAGGATGAAGGGAAATTCGCAGCTCACTTCCGATAATTCTTTTATCCGTTGGGCGCCCAGAACAAGTATCTCGGCGCTGCTTCGCAGACGTTGCTAACGGATTACGATTACCTCTGTGACGCAGGCTAGTCTTCGACGTGTTAGGTAGTACATATGGTTTTCGTTTTGGTTAATATCTTTTATGTCATCATATGACACTAGGTTTTGCGTTGGCAGGCTAACTCGCTAAGCGGACATCATAAATCATTCTTGTGTGTCCGGTTGGGTAGTGCAGGCAACATAGCTTAAGGTTAATTTGATCTCCTGGGCCTGGCTGTTCAAAGTAGGGTTAAGATAACCCAGGGTTTGTTTCACCCTTAATTTTGTCAATTAAATTTACCTGATAATGAAATTCTTTCAAGGTAAATTTCTCCTTCAGCCTCTTTACTGTGTATTCCCTTAACTTTTGGATCTCCAACTGACCAATCATGTATGCGGAAGCCTGTCCCGGGCCGGACTGGTATCGAGTCATCTCTTTCTGTGCAATATCGGAAGTGTCCCATGCATATTTAGCTAGTAGGTCCAGTCCTTCTTGTCGACTCATTCCCTTGCTGTGGAGGCCTGTGTCGAGCACAAGACGAAGTGCGCGCCATAGCTAAGAAAACGACATGTGGATAATTACTTCAGCCAAGAGGCCATAAAACTTCAGATAACTTTTATTGTTTTACGCTGCCAAAAAGTACAAAAGGGAAAAGGACCAAAATCGGCCTCTTGATCGAGTGGAGTGGAGAGGAGTAGAAAGGGGTCTAGTGGATTGGAGTAACGTGGGGAGGAGAGTGGAGTGAAGAGGAGCGGATCTTGGAGAAGAGTAAAGTGGAATAGAGTGGAGTTAGGGGGGGGGGTGTAGACTAGAGGAGAGGAGTAGATTGAAGTTGAGTAGAGTAGATTAGAGTTGATTGGAGTTGAGTAGGGTAGATTAGAGTTGAGTAGAGTAGAGTAGAGTAGAGTGGAGTAGAGTGAAGTGGAGTAGAGTGGAGTGGGGTGAAGTGGAGTAGGGTAGAGTAGAGTAGACTGAGGTGGGGTGTGGTGAAGTGGAGGAGTGGAGTAGAGTGGAGTTTGAATGAAGTAGACTTGAGTAGAGTAGAGTAGAGTAGAGTAGAGTAGAGTAGAGTAGAGTAGAGTAGAGTAAAGCAGAGTGGAGTGGAGTGGAGTGGAGTGGAGTGGAGTGGAGTGGAGTGGCGTGGGGTGAAGTGGAGTAGGGTAGAGTAGAGTAGACTGAGGTGGGGTGTGGTGAAGTGGAGGAGTGGAGTAGAGTGGAGTTTGAATGGAGTAGACTTGAGTACAGTAGAGTAGAGTTGAGTAGAGTAGAGTAGAGTAGAGTAGAGTGGAGTGGAGTGGAGTGGAGTGGGGTGAAGTGGAGTAGGGTAGAGTAGAGTAGACTGAGGTGGGGTGTGGTGAAGTGGAGGAGTGGAGTAGAGTGGAGTTTGAATGGAGTAGACTTGAGTAGAGTACAGTAGAGTAGAGTAGAGTAGAGTAGAGTGGATCGGAGTAGAGTGGAGTCGAGTGGAGTAGAGTAGAGTAGAATGAGGTGGGGTGGGGTGAAGTGGAGGAGTGGAGTAGAGTGGACTAGGATAGAGTGGAGAAGAGTGGAGTGGAGTGGAGTAGAGTAGAGTAGAATTAGGTGGGGTGGGGTGAATTGGAAGAGTGGAGTAGAGTGGAGTAGAGTAGAGTAGAGTGGAGCGGAGTAGAGTAGAGTAGAGTGGAGTGGAGTGGAGTGGAGTGGAGTGGAGTGGACTTAGAAGAGTGGACAATAAAGTAGCAGAGAGGGCCGGTGTAGAATTCTTACGTAAAGTTAAGTCAGATAGAGTTGATTTGAATAAGGAAGCTTGGAGTGTAGGTCCAAGACTTGCATAAATAAAACTGAAGGTAAGGACTTACAGTGGGACAACATTAGTTGACTGCCTTTACAAAAAAACAACCTACCCTCCATTTGAGTGCTCCATATTTTTGCAAAGGGTTGTCGTCATAAGAATCAGTGTCATCAGCAATAAGCATTTCGGCGTATAATCCCCAGCCCTCCGCAAACTCTATGGACTGGGAAACCTGGTTTATCCAGCTGATTACTCCACCACAATTATCCATGAAGTGTTCGGCAAAGCCTTGAACCTGAATCCGAGGAAAATTGATTAAAAAATAATAATAAAAAAAAAACATCGCCTTAACACGGACTCACCAACGTTAGTGGTCACCCAATGTAAGGGAATGTAAAACAGTCTTGGATTCTGGATTCCACGCCCTGGATTCCGGATTCCAGTTAATGGAGTTCGGATTCCTTGAGCTGTATATTCCGGATTCCAAAACTTAGGATTCCGGATTCCACAAGCAAAAATTTCCAGGACTCGGAAATCTGGATTCCTTTACATGGAGCGATAGTGGTACCCATCAAATAACTGCAAACCATGCTGGCAATAATTTCAATGAAACCTAACGTTTGCGAATCCTAACTGGCTGGAGACAAACCAGTTGGCTTCTTACAAGCGTAGTTGAGGAACTGAAGTCGATACCAGAGAAATACAGTGATGCGGGTGGGTCATTAATTCGAAGCTTCGATAGAATTGCAAGCTTAGTTATATTGACGTTTCACCACATTCCCTCCTTTATTCACCAAAACAGATTTTCTATTTAGGGTCAAAGTGGAAAAGTTTAATTTGTGATACTTTTTGCTGAAATAATGTGTTACTATTACATAGCCATTGTTCCACTCTCTTAACCTAATTAAAGATCCCGCGACTGCGTATGTAGTACAATTCAGAGCTTTTGGGAACAAAAACGACGCACAGAATAAGACTGAGATAAAAGAAAACCAACAGATCATGATCAGATAAAGCACTCAGGTTTGGAAGAAATAACACTGATCTACCTGTGTATGGTGTCCAGGCCTGGCTTCGTGAGCGTTCACACTCCATTCGCTAAATAGTGGACCCATATTATCAAGAAAGAAAGGGATATTATACCTGCAAAAAATAGAGTAGATAATTATATTCTAGTTATGCAGGTGCTTTCGAGTGGGATACCGTGAAATATCCCACGAGGGACTTGATTGTGTAAATTGTGTTACTGTAAGGCAATGTTCGCACTATACTAGACTACAAGTAGTCCCCCATTTTTCCTCAGGGTAGTAGAGCGAGCGAAACGCGAGCGTGCGTGAAAATCACCCCACACGTGTCGCCTTTTCTCGCGTGGGGTGATTTTCACGCGCGCTCGCGTTTCGCGCGCTCTACTATGGAAAAATGGGGGACTACTCGTAGTCTAGCACTATACCGAATAGCATTTCTTGGCGCCACGAAACGCTATCTGGTATGTGAGTGTGAACAGCAACGGCCTGGGGCGGCGCAAAACGATCAAACAATCGTTCAAGCACATCGAACACGACGCCGGCGCGGTTGGCCGAGAGGGTTTGGTGCACTAAATAGTTCCAGTCCTCTGAATATTTACTTCCGTCTCAATGGGTTTCAGGTCTCGCTCCTACTTATTTACTTCCGTGACGTTCACACTTCGCCAAAGTATAACACAAAAGCTGTCCGATATGTGACGCCTAACTTTCGAGTCGGCGCGGTGCAACTTCACTGCGTCACAGAAATCACCGACATCACGGACCCGGAAAAATCTCCTCTAGTGTAAACCTAGCCTAAGCCACTTGTCTCAGATTGTTTGGTTAATTCTACCCTACCGACTGTGCCGCCTCGATCGTTCTTGTTTGTGAACAGAAGCCTTATCCTGTATGATTTTCGTTGCGGAGCAAAAGTTATCCGGTATTGTGTTAATGTAGCCTAAAACATAAAATTTCCCCTGATATAACTATGCTAACATGACACTAGAGTGGAAACCTTTGTACTGGATCACAGCCGCTAAAGACTTAGAGTAAAGGTAAAATAACCGAAACGATTTTAATATTTCTTACATACCTACAATTTTCATTACAAGCCTCACCCGCCGCACTATTGTCGTAGCTCTGAGCAGCAGACGATGGGTTGAAATCAGGGGCAAGTTGTACGGGACAACTGGGCGTGGTTTGCTTTTGACCGGTGAAGTAAAACATGTGTATTGTTTTTGGTTCCAAGAAACTCATTGCCTGCAAACAAAAGAGGGTGACAATAAATGAAAAAAAAATTGTCAAACAAAAATGTAGAATCAAGGGAGTCACTATTTATCCAAGAACAAGTTTCAGACTTTATTACCTCTCTGGATGCTTTGAGCCACATTTGAAAGGCTTCCCACCTTTTCGGACAAAACTCCATGGCACCTTTGATGGTACTGCAACGTTTGAAGGCGTCAGAACCCGTCTCATTGGCAGGGAAAGGTTCTTTGTTAAAGTACATGTCCTGAGATGATATCTTTGCCTTGAACTGCTTCACTGCAGCTTCAGTGTCTTCAAGCCCTGTTATTTTCCGCGCAAGAGCAAGGATCTGTGTCAAAAACAACGCAAAAATTGATATCTGTAATAATTTACGAGGAGAAGCATCCTGCGCGGCGATAGTTGAGTCATAGTTTGGACTGAGGAGGAAAAGGAAAATCCAAGAACGCGAGAATTGCCCTCTTGCTTTAGATTCAAGTTTTTTTAACTGAAAACGGATATTTCGAGGTTTTTTCTTTGCTAGAAAAATCAAGACACTTATTGATCCAAATGATCCACCACGGAGGGATATGGGCTCCTGACGGAGGTGAATTATTTTGATCCTATTCAAAAACCGGATGCTTTATGGATCCGAAAAGATTGAATGCAGCTCAGCCAGCGGTATCTCGAAACACTTTTAATACCTACATAACGTATTTCACTACACTGTTCATCTTTACAACCATTAATTTTTGATGACCTCCGACTCGATTGACCACATGGAACGGAACCCCACTGGGCAAAACAATCTTGGATTGTGGATTCCAGGTACTGGATTCCGGATTTTTTTGTCAGTGGAACTTGTATCCTGGATTCCAATCGTTTATAGTTGGATTCCGAACTCTTTTGGCTGTATTCCGAATTCCAAAGCCTAGGATTCCGGATTCCACCAGCTAAAATTTCCAGGATTCCAAAATACGGATTTACTTTGCATGAGGCAATCTCGATCTTTCGAAAAGTGCGCCAAGATGGATCTGCACTTGTTTCAAGTGTAGATCTTACGACAAGAACCTGCTCAGGAATAATAAATTTGCATTGTGAAATACAGCCATTTCAAGTCCTTCCCTAGTAGGATCTAGCATAACATTAAGCAGAAGCTCTTGCACCGTACCTGAGGGTATGTCTTATTCACCATCTCCCAGCCCTTATTGTAAACTTCGTCTGGAGTCATGTCATTTGTGATAAAGAAGGACAAAATACTTTCATGGGTCTGTGTGCCACTAATGGGCTCCCCTGTTGGCAGCTTTCTGTCAGTCGGCTTTGACATATCGGGTTTGCCGTTAATATAAATGTACTTCAGAGGAAGATTATAAAGACCGCTTGATATGTTGCTTGGGACGCAGTGACGCATGTGCTCATCCCCCAAGTAGCTGAGGAAACACAGAGTAAACAGTGGTCCTTGATAAAAGGATTATGGATAAGACTAGTTTTTAACCATTTAAGCCTCAATACCCAAATACAAATTTTCCAGGCTGACTTCCATACTTTTCCTAGTTAAGAGAATTTGTTAACAGATCAAAGCACGTTCCCCTTAAGTGCTCAATTAATTAATTCTCATGACTTTTCCTCTTGTTCAGGTATTTAGATTGTTAGGAGAAAATTTATGTTGGTCACTTTTGGGACTTAAAGGGTTAAAGAAACAACAATTTAACTGTGGCAGTCTCTTAAAATGAGCGGTTGAGCCATCTATTTACAGCCTAACGCAAATGAAATCAAGCGAACGTGAAGGAAAAACGTTTCATTGAATTTACCGAGATGCAAAGGAAAGGAAGGAGGTTCTTCTTTCACCTTAACCTCTTTTTCTACTTCATTTTCAAATACGACTGCTTTAAGTTTGGCGTATTGGTTGAAATCCGTCACTTGACGGTAAGGTTTCTTATAACCCCCCACTACCCCCCTCATGTTGATTTTGGCCGTTTTAGATGGTTTTTCATTGCATATAATATGAAAATATTGGTCAATATTGTCACATATAATATCTCAGTGAGCTCTCTTCAGGCTCGTCGTAGACCACTGAGACCACTGTCGCACATGTCAATATTTTTAATGATTCAAGTGTTCCAACAGTAAAGAAAACGAGTCAGTCGTACAAAAATCGGTGAGAGTACTGACCCTTTCACTCCAAAACTATAGTTAGAGTATTTCTGGGTAAGGACTGCCTTTTAAATATGTGGGCAAAATCCTATGGTATAACCATTGGAGTGAGACCTCGGCAGCCGCGTTTGCATATTTTTTAGTAAATAAATCTTAGAAGCTTTCGAAAAGAAATTCTGAATTATATATTAAGTTTTTACTACCATCACCGTTAAGAGTGAAAGGGTATTGACTTTACATGGAAGATCGACTTATTACCTGAGCAAGTCATTAACTGGCGCGCCGATATTCTCAATCAAGTATTCTTTCATCGTATCTGTTATTGTCTTGCCTGTCCGTTTTTGCCATTCCTCTGTCATTTTTTGTGTCATGTCTTCATAGAAAGACGGCTTCAAAATGTCCTTCACAAAGGTTTCTTTCAGGACCCCTGTGAAAAGATAATGTAAAAAGATTTCCAACCTTTTAAAAAAAATAGCTGTTACCATTTGTAGACTATTCATTGATAATTAACTGAAGACGTTTACACACCTATAGGCCAGTAAGATGCTAAAACAGTCTTTTATCTTTACGGTAATATTTACTCATTTAGTGCCTTTTTAAGTGTTAACTCATTTTACCCAACCCTCGTGGTGTAAATTTTTTGGATAAATCTGATTTGAGATGTAACGAGGAAGTTACAGAAAAAAAAAGGATCCAGCGAAAGCAATTCCCTTCAGTTAAGGCCTCGTTTTCCTCCTCTCAATTCAGGCTATGTAAGCCGGCTAATTTGTAACTCTTGTTTTTATAAGATGGCCGCTTTCACTCTTGTTATTGACCTACACTTGACTAAGATTTGCTGTCTCATACCTTCTTTACTTATGGCAATCTGGCTGAATCGACTCTTCATCACGTCCAGTCCCGCTCGACAGTCTTCTATCGAGCCAACCATACCGGATCTGACTCCTAGTTTTACATTTTCGATATACTGAATGATCGATTTCTTGTACGCCTTCAGGATTTCACGAATGGCGTCCATATCGCTTGTATTTTTAGGCGCAAATGACGCCAGGTGACCAGACATCTCTTGGCCAATATAGCAGATCGGATGCCAGCAGAAGAAATTCGGGCCTAACATCCAATCGGCGTTGTAGTAATTCGCGCCATAGGGAAGCCCGAAGACATGCCGAAGGTATAACTTAGCCTGGGATATAGCCTTTCTCTCCCTAGGCTTCAATTTAGCTAAGTCGATGTCAGTGTCGTTTATTTTCGCAAGCAATCGCCAAGCTTCGTCGGTTCTTCGTTTGATTTCGGAGGGGGTCGGGTCATAAGGTTTGCAATTTTGGCGAATCTCTTCTTTGGTAACTTGTGGCTTGTAAAGCAACATATTTGGATTTAGTTCGAAAGCCTTAGCTTGCACTGAGTCAAGAAGATTATACAAAGAGACCCTCATAGCTTCTTTTGATGGTGCACAAGCGTTAACAGCTTTTATATTTTTCTCTTCCCTTTTTTGTGGATTTGACGTTGTTTTCACATCGCATTCTTTCCTTTCCTTTGCCAACGAAAGAAGAACTATCCCAGTAATCAGGCATATAACACCGAGAAGGACGATAATTCCAACGATTAATCGCTGGCTGTTGCAACACCTCCGACCTTCTATGTCAACATCTCTAATCGAGTCATCTGGTATTGCTGTGGTAGACGGATTGTTGAAGAAACTGTCAAGCTCTGTGCTGTCTGCAGAGAAGGCAGTCACCGTTGATTTATCCCCCATTTTACCAGCAGATGCTAAAAAACCGAAAAACGTGAGCCGTTAAAGGCTTCAAATGCGGCCGCTCTCCTGTCGTTGGCGATTAAATAAGGTACTCAAATATTCAAGCTAGTTAGTGATCGCGTAAATTAGGTTTATGCATAACCCCCTTCGACGAAATCCTTTCGTCTGAAGATTTTTTTTTTTTGTTTTTGCAGCGTTGGATGATAATTGTTTTGATAGTTTCCCAGTTCTCAGAAAAGGAAACAAAAGTAAATAGCCTTTGGAGAAAAATTACAATTTTTATTCGTTTGTTTTAATCAAGTGTTTGTGATTGAAGACAAAACTACATTGTATTACAAATTATATTGTGTCCCGTCAGAACGTTAAGAGCCCAGCAGGTGCATCATGATCATCTTCATAACCTGATTCACGTAACCTTTTCCATTCTTTCCTTTTTTGTTGAAGAATTGGAAATTACTTAATAAAACAGTAAAAGAAACGGCAGATCTAGTTGTAAACAAAAACAAGGCTTTATTTAAACCTTTAACTCACACGAATGAGAATTAATAAAAGCTATTTTAGAGCGACTTTGCGACAACATAACATTACATTACTTTCTGTAAACACAAAAAAGCTTGACAAAGAATTGACAATGATTTATTCCCTGAGGAATAAATGTTTTTATTGCCATTATTTTTTGCAACAAAATAGAGTACATGTTCTATGAATGCGGACTGAAAGACTGAACTTTGATGCCTATCATTTTATGTTTGATAAAAATCAATAAACTGTATGTACATTAAATGTAAATAAATGTTTTCTCTCGAAAAGAATTATCCACATAAAGAGGACAAACAGATTTTCCATTATTTTGAGCACCAGTTTGGAAATCGGTACGCTCTTTAACTTAGCAGGGATTTTGTTGATTGTCATCCCGGCCAGTTCGATTATAATCTTAAATAATCGAGTGGATTTTCGAACAATTGTCACCGAATGAATTCACCTGCTGGTCAAGAACATCGTGCTGGCTTCTTCGCAGGGTGGTTCGGAAACTTCAATGACTTCTAATCAACACTTAAGATAAGCGAGAATGCTTATGGAAACTGACAAATTACCGTGTGTGTGTATTACTGCATTTTCGAAGGTATAAAACTGTTGTCAAATGTTTGCAACTTATTCTCTCTTAGGAAACGGAAAGTATGGCCCAGTTGATAAACATATCTCTCAAACGAAGCTCAACTCCGGAAGCAGTTTTTACCTAAATCAAACCACAAATCATAAATGTTAACGCTTAAATATTCACGCTTCAACACGACCACGCCACCCACCCAAGTCATCACATTTTGCATTTCGATACAGTATAGGGCCACTATAAAATCATAACTGTCACAAATTCATGAGTAAGAGTTTTGACTCGATCGGTTTGGCCGCGTTTCAGAGAAGGAAGTTATATGAATTTACGCTTGTTTTATTTGGTCTATCTCTCAAGAAAAACTGATATATATCCTTTGTCGATATCTCATCATGTCAATGTAATTAAATTTCAAGTGGCGATTCATAAATAAATGGTGCAAAACCCAGTGATATCAGATCCAGAGTTAAACATCCCCTCAAAAGCCAGGTACTATTTCATATTAAAGGAAAGGGGAAAACAGAAACTGAAAAATCTTCATGCAAGCCAAGAAGACTGAAAAAATGATCGTGCTAACCCAGTCCATAGAAACACTCTTGATTCTTAGGTAGTGTGTGTTCCTTTTCCGGTCGAACAAACTAAATAATCCGGTATCCTTTGGCAAAACTGAGAAATCCGTCCAATCATGCATCCTGTGATAATCCAACTCAAAGACCTTTGACAGAAACGCCGAATGATGTTTGCTTAACTTGCCTTGCCAGGGATCTTTACACCACCAAATGCAACAGGGCCCTTCTGACTACAGTCAGTATACCTTTTGAGAGTTTATTTATAAGAATTTTGCAAGAAAGAGCTACGACAACAAGTGATTCTTTCAAACTCTTTTTTTTCATAAACTTAGAAGAATCATTATTAAAAGTCATGAAAACCACTTATTTGATGCCCAGAATGTTGGAAATTCAGTTTATTTCCTAGGATCTCTGCTTAGTCCTCAATAGATCTGAAAGGGAGTTTTAAGGCCCCTTTTTCATTACCTTTACCGAGTATTGAAATTTAAATTCGTGCGTCTCAGCAAGTAAAGACAAAAATAGCTCTTACAGTATGTAATCTGCGATTTTTAACATTTTGGGAGAAATCTGAATTGATGAATGCCTATGTTAGGATGTAAACCGACGTCATGCCGGGCCGAAGAAAAAAAATTCGGTGCCTGCCTCTTAGCCTGTGTACAGACGCCCCCTCCCCTAAAAAAATCGCTGGGGTGAGAGACTCTCTCTCCCTCCCTCTCCCCCTGATTTTTTTTTTTTGAGGAGAGGGGCATCTGCACACAGGCTAATTATGCCGAAGGCATTTCGCACTCTCTTGTGCAAAACTCACACTGAGTACCAACGTCACCTTGAAAGATACGAACACCGGATGCAAGTTACGAGTGAAAGTTGAATTTAAAATATGGATGATGCTTTGTTAACACATTGTACTCCTGATTGCATGTATTTGAGATATATGAATGATGATTTGCGAATGCGCACTGTTGAATTATAGAAGTTGAATATTGGACTGTAAACGCAAGCATATATTCAAAGCAACAAAGTTTCAAACAAAATTTTAAAAAAATTAAAAGCTTGCGTGTCATATTCTACTAGTCTGCTAGAGGTAACTATCTTTTTGGGAGGAATCCATAATGCGCATAATGCGATCTTATTCAAAGGGATGTTTTATCAAAACATCTTTTGATAGCGGATGAGACTATTTGCCCTTTAGAACACGACAAACGTTGTTGGCTCAACACAAGCCTTCTACAAGGAGACCTCAACACTGCGGTTAGCATTAGATCCTATTATGGCTCTTGCCCCAACCTAACAAAAGAACCTAACCAGTTTCGAAACAGTGCTTAACCCTCATCAGTAAAGGCAGTACTTAACCCTAATCTGTAAAACGCAGTGCTTAACCCTAATCAGTAAAGGCAGTGCTTAACCCTAACCTGTAGAACGCAGTGCTTAACCCTAATCCAAAACGACAAGGAATACTACGTTGTGTAAACTGCATAAGGTGTCCAAGGGCCTTTCGACAGATGTTAAAAAGTGCTGCCGTACGAGATCGGTCAACACTGACAAAGATTGACAAAGAACGGTCTTGGGACGAATTGACACGAGGAAAGTTCAACTTTCCAGTTCACGCAACGACTCGGCGTCCGTAATGAAATGGCCTTCTTCACAGTGGGGAATGAAGATGGAAACAAATGGAAAAGAAGGGAAAGTGGGGACAAGAGATTACCGGGAAAAACAGGTGTAAACGGGAGTAAACACGATCGAAAACAGTTCTAAGTATGAAAAACAAAACATGAACCCTTTGTCCGCATTTATCATCGATATTTATGGATTCCTTTAAGTAATTTGTGACAAAAACTAGTCATGACAAATAGATTCAAACATATACGTCTGTGTTTCGTTTTTAGAACAATCGCTAATCTTTCGTCAGCGTTTTTTTTTACACATGACAGTTTCCACGTACACATGCGCAATCAAATTTGCACTGAGTAGGCTTGAGGAAATCGGAGCTAATGTTCCTTTTCCAAATTTGACACCCAAAAATACACTTTTCCTCCCTTAATAGGAGGGACGTTGAACCATGGCAAGTTCCACTGAAAATCCCTTCGCTGGAGACTCGAAAAATCCATTCGCCGTAAGTTATTATGACCGAAAGACCTTCCTCTTTCGTGACTTACTAACAGTTCGGGTTTTCCGAGACGAGTGACCAAGCTCGTTTAAACATTTCTCTTGTGTATTTCAGAATCCTTCAGAGGCCTCGCACACCAGTAATGCGGCGCCTGGAATTGAAGATTTTAGTCCCTTTGCAGAACAAAATACTTCACAAGCAAGCGGTGCTGCAAAGGTTCTTCATATATTTGTTTCTATTTCCCGTTTGTAGGTCTTTCGTACCACCAGTGATCATTAAATGATCATAGTGTAATAATGTACCTAAGCTCTCAAAAACACAGCAAATGTGCCTGCTAGGAATAATTGTCATCGTATACGCCTCTTTTGCATTGATTATAGTCTTGGTTTTGGAACTTCGAAATTAAGCTTTCGTAAAATAAGCATGCCTGAAATTATTTTGCCCCCTTTTTTTTCATTTTTACTCTTCCATATCTTTCTTCACTCAAATTTTGCTGAATATCTGTTATAATGATAAACTATATAGCCTAAATTATTCTAGAATAGAAAATGTGAACTTAACTAAACTAACTGTGAACGTGTGCTTCATTTAAGGTAACTTGATCGCAAATTGATAGAGATCTTTCGGTCTCTGGATTATTTTCTCAATAATATATCATATAGATTAAGGCCCCCAAGATCTATAGCAGATGCATCATATATATTGTGCCCATTGTTCGTTGAATCTAGATGATTAACCTATGTTCTATGGTACATGGTGGATGACATGTATCATACCTATTGAAGGGAAGCTGTTTTTTTAATATTATTTTGCAAAATACACCTGTTTGATAAATAAAGAAAGCGTTCAGTGTAAAACAGGGACTGCGGACGGCCGACCACCGACTTTGGAGTGGGTATCAAACGTGGACTAGGCCGAGAAAGCTCTCATGAAGGATAAAAATGTTACCGATTTTTTGAGATTATGCTATCTCAACATTGCTTGTCTCAGAATAAATATTTCTTTAATCTTTATGAACTCCTCAAGCAATTAATGAATTCACTCTTTTGTAGAAAAACTCAAAGACAGATGTTTTTGTTGGTTTTTAGCCACTATATTAACAAAGGAAAATTTTGCAAAGAAACGTTAGTGTGTTTTTAAATGGTTATTGTGTTATATACCATTGTCAAAACCATTAAAAGAAAAGCCGAATACTTAACATCAACGGTTTTCAAGAAGAAACCATGAAGGGTTGATCTTTGAAAACCATTGTGGGTTTTAGTTTTAAAACATGCATGTTTCTTAAACTTCCCCCCATGGTTTTATGTAATTTACCATTGTGGATAATACATGAAAAACATTGTGGGTTTTCAAAACTGAATAACCAGGTGTTTTTTAACTTCTCATTGCGGGTTTTAATATGTTAAACATGGATGTTTATCAGATTAACCTTCCCATTAATGGTTTTATAGCCTTTATCAGTTTTGTAAATAGAGAACAACCATTGTGGTTTAGGAAATAAAAACATGAATGTTTTCATATCATCCCGGGTTTTGCCTTAAAAACGTACATGTTTTGCAACTTCCAATTATGGTTTTTATATCTTTAACCATTCTGAATAAAACAGTAAACACCACGGTTTTTGCACCCATAACCATTTTAGGAAAACATGAAAAACCAGCATGAAATTTAAAACCATGCAATTCAAGTTATATTATATAAAATAAATACTTCCCTGTCATGGGCTTTGCAATTTAAACGGGCATGTTTCTTTAAAGGTCAAATGAACCAAAATTTCGACATGTTTTATTTTGGTTCAATTCTAGTGAAATGTGTTCAAGATGAACTAAATAAACATACCATGAAGTTTCAGCTCTGTTGAAGCAAGCGTCTCCGAGATATTCGCAATTAAAAATTGCTATTTTTTGGCCCTTATCTTCGTAGAGCGGTCGGAAAAATTGTCGGCAAAAACAGCTTGTGACGTCAATGTTGGTCCCAGCTGGAAAAAAGCGGGAAATTCAAGACAGTGTTTTCGAGTCGGCTTGGCGCAGAAATTATGGTGTTTTGTGCGGCCACAAACTTCACCAACCGCTCAAAATCGAAAGTAAGGACATTTAAATTTCCTGCTGACCCCAAAATTCCAGAAGAATGGCTAAAAAATTTAAAAGGAGAATCTTTTCAACCAACAAAACATTCACGCTTATGCGAAAATCATTTTACGGAGGAAAGTTTTGATGAAAGTTATGTGATTATACTTTCCTTGGGTTTAAAACCTGGGAAGCCTCAGCTCAAAAAAAACGCAATATCAACTATTTCTAACGTCGCCAACGTTGGACGAGACAAGAAAAGAAGAGGGACTGGTCAAAATGAAAGTGAGCTTTCGGCCTTTGCGAAACGCAGAAAGTTGGAGGTAAGACAAGGATTTGTATCATTACTCATGCTGTCCTTAAATACTTACCGAAGTACCTGGTAAGCTTATATTAGTCACGATAAATATATTATCTTAATTTGTTATTCTTTATTAGGCCCGGCTTTAAGTTATAGAGGGTGAAAGGATGTTGAAACGTCTCACTGATGTGCTTGATGTTTATGACAGTTGTAATAGTCATCAATATATAAGTTTAAGCCATAAATAGCGTATGTCAAGTACAAATGGTTGACCTAGCAAACTCGAATTTCAAGCTACGATCTCGGTGTTTTTTCCCTGCTAGCAGAGGTCGTCGTGAGAGACCTCTGCTAGCAGGGAACGGTGTTTTTAGAGGTGGTCCGAGGGGACCGGTGCCTCCTCATTTTTATTATTTGTAAGTAATTCTTGGTATAATGAATGGATCTATAGCTAATCTATCCAGCTGGTAAGTGTCCCGGTCGGATATGGGTAAAAGTCCAACCAAAAACTACAACAGACACTTAAATAAAGAAAAACAAAAACAAAAAAACATTAAAATTATATCTCAAATGTAAAAAACTATACTTGCTAATATGTCATATCCTAGATTAGTCTAATCAGAAAATAATTTTTACATCGATCACTACATCCAAGTGACATGCGGGTGGTCAGGGTCGAAGCTCTCCTTTTTATAGAACTCATTACATTGTTTTTTAAATAATGATAGGCTTAAATGAGAGGTCCTGAGTTTATCAGGCAGGTTTTCTATAAATATGGTAATCTGTTGAAAAAGGTGCCTTTGAATAATTCGGTTCTGACTTTGTTAATCTTTAACTTATTACTAGAATATGACCTTCATCTTTTGTCTGAGCAAAAGTCCAAATATCTTCCAACTGAATAGTTACAGTAACCACACTTCAGTTTATAAAATGTTGTTGTCTTTAACTTCTCTTTGGTACACCAATGGGAGAAGATTGAGCTGCTGAAGGCGTTCATTGTAAGTTAAATTAGGTAGGAGAAGCCGCGTAGCACGTCGTTGGACACCCTCAATAAGCTTTATTAAGGTGACAAACTTTGGACTCCAGGTTTCAGAGGCATACTCCAAATGCGAACGCACAATGGCCACGTAGAGAGATCTAAACGTTGGCAGAAACTGATCGCTCCTGCTGCTGAGTGAACGACGGATAAAACCTAACATCTTTTTAGCTTTGTTCACCTGGGCGTAGATGTGCTCGTTCAATCGAGCATCACAAGTGATGAGAACGCCAAGGTCACGCTCAGCCTCCACTCTCTTAAGTGGCTGCAATTCATACATACGGTACGGTAGCCTACGACAAGTCATCCCAGAGTACCAAAATAAGCCAGTTACAGGTATGGGAATATCCATTTTTCCTCAGTGAAAAACAACTCTTCATAGGGAGTAATCCTGCAAGAGTAGCCGCCTTTTTCAAGCATATCGGTGTTCAGTATATGTCCTTAAGGACTTACTACAAAATTCAGAGAGTTTACCTTGCCCCCGCAGTTAATTGATGCTGGGAAAATGAGCAACTATCTCCTCTGCAGTCTCTTCAGGGCAAAGCAATAGCTCTTGGTGGAGATGGGAGGTGCGACTCTCCAGATCATTCCGCTAAATATGGTGCATATCATCTGGTTGAGCTCGACCTTAATAACGTTCTGGTTATCGAACTTGTGCAGGTAAGTATCACCTTTTTACGTTTACATTTCATGCAGTCCACATTAATTTTGTTATTACAGTGTATGCGCCAGTTCAAAGCAATCACGAACAGTAATATATACATGTACTAACAGCCCTCGGCTCTTTCTAAAAGTTAAAGAATCTGTCGAGAATGTGGGGCCCTCTTAATTTTATTGGTCCAAAACCATATTGTAAGATAAATCAGTTTCCACTGAATAAATTAAAATCCCGGCTCAATTTGTGTTTCTGGGTACTCGGACCTGAATAATGATACTGAACAGAGCAAGATACCAATAAAACGAAGCCGGTATCAATTGTACTCCCGTTTACACTCAGTTTTGTAGAGAACAGCCCTAGTGACTCTACCTTGTCACCCACGTAGCTGTTTTGGTCTCGTCACGTAACGCTCCTCCCTAACAAGGGGGGAGGCTTTCTTTGATCTTCAAAGCCAAAAACAAAACAGTGGCTTTTCGGGCCCTGTAATTACTGATACTTTTTTCAGAAGAACTCGATGTGTTTTTAACGGGTGGGATCTTACTTAAACGAAGGTTGTACTTTTATTCTTTGGTGGGGGGAGCATAATGAATACAGGTTCTTTATCAGTACAAATGTTGTTTGTTACGTGTGAAGAACGATTAAATTGAAAGTCTATTAATTGTAATGACTGAGGATAGGGACCCAAAGACATAAAGCCTTTTTCAGGTCTTTGCGCTCCTTACCATCATATCTTTTTTTTACTTTTAGAGCAATGAAGTTAAGAGTTCATACCACTTGGAGCTCGAGGGCTTAAAAAGGGGTCTTGCATTCATCAACAACAATGGAGCATCAAGACATTGGTTACTGACCGTCATTCTGGTATAAAAAAAGTATTTGCGTGAGAACAAACAGCATACATACGCATTTTAAATAAAATAGCTTTTATTTCCTCATATTCAGAGACTGAGCGCAACAAAAGGCCTTTCTAGACAGCTGACTTGAAGGAATTTCTTGGCCAGTTTTCTGGGATCTACAGCTGTATGAGTCCCGTTATAGACAGACCTCCCTTTTTTTAAGTGAGGCTTGCTTGAGCTTATGCACTAGCTTAATGATGTGCCTGTATGTTTTGCACCAAAACACACACATTTTTTCTACCAGGGATCAAAGGGGGTTTTACAAACTGAATAAAAATGAAGTATTAAAGGTAACTTACCAATGTTACAGGTTCTGTGGTTCCACTGTAAGCAAACGTCACATTGAATTCCTTGTTGCCGCGATGTAACAGGTCTTTTACACGTGATACAATTTTTTTATTGTCGGCCGTTCTTGAAATTAAGCTTTTGCAGTCGATAATTAAGGTTTGGTGATCAATGATCGGATGCGTTTTCTATGGATGTTTGAGTTTTTATACATACGAACGGGATCACATTAATTCATCTTAATCGTGATTTGTTGGTTTCTTTCATTAACTGAATAGGTGATAACTGCTGCGAATGGTGTTATACATATAACAATGGCACGCGCGCGTGTTTTCTGAGAGGTAAACTTTCTTTTGTGTAACCTTTCCCGTGACATGACCTATTATCAGAACCAAAAAGTGAATATCGAATAGTGAACAAACAGAAGGGATTGACGATATTTGCCGTCAACACGAAAATCTGGAGAACTAACTTGTGCTAATCAAAAGTTCAGCCAAGGAGAGTCATTTCAATTAGATGGTAGCACCACTGGATTTCATGGCAGGTGGTATCTTATCGCAGGACTCGGCGTTTTCACGGCAGCAAGTGCTCTCCCGCCCAGTGTGCATGGGTACACAGTTTCCACAAATACACCTATATTAAGAGTTTAAGATTGTTCATGACAAAATTGTATCAAAACAGTAAAATGTCCAGCATTTTGATGTAATAATTCAAAACTCAGCATAAACATGAGTCAGTCCCAACATCGAATATAAAACATTCTGCCCATTCACGCATTACATAGTGAAAAGTGATTCGACAAAGACAATAATGGACAACTGATAACAAGAAACCTTTCCGGAGTTAAATTCAACAGAATTTATTGCCAACTTTCCAGAAACAATAGAGGAAATGAACGAAACGCTCACCATTCCACATGACCAAGTCGATCCTCGTTGACATCGTCCAAGAATGCATCGGTTGAGTCATCCGAAGCAGAAGATTATTCTTCTGAAACAGTTGGCTCAAACTGGTAAGGCTCAACTTCCACGTTCAAAGTTAAAAAATAGTAAAACCAGGGCAAAACCGAAAAAAATTGGGAACAAGAACAAAATACAATGAAGACAAAGCGCAGCAAAAAGATGATGGCCGCTCGGACCAACATTGACGTCACTAATTTCCATTTTCTCCTTCCATTTGAGAAACGTTTTCGTGAAGGCTTCGCAAATGCTCGGATTTCGATCTTTTAACTTTCTCTAAAGGCTTGGAAAGAAAAAGCTTTACCCAAATCTCACTTAGGATGGTTCTTTTTAGTGTTTGATGAAGGTAAAGCAACAAAAGAAAATATCTCAATTTTTGGCTCATTTGACCTTTAATGTTCACCACAGATAGTCCATGAGCCAAAGGGCAAAAAATGGCGGATTGGTACCAGTCGAGGTGGCAAATGCTATCATGTATTTTATTAAAGCTTATCACTTGAAGGCTCAAAATACATATGATAGCAAGGTTGCCATGGCAGCTGTAGGGTGTCACGTGACCTTAAAAAGAGATGTCATGCACAGTCAGTTCAGCTGACTGTATAGCGTTGCAGCTTAGTATATGTCTTAGTAGTTAGCAAAATTAGGCAACTTGTGTTGTGTTAAGAATGGTATTACGATGTCATTAAATGCAGACACGATTTTCATCTTTTGTAGTCGTCTCAGTCACATGACATTGCCGTCATAAGACCACTTCGCCATAATTTCACAAAAAACTTTTAAGTTATTAAAATACATTATTTCTAAAATACTCAATACTATATTTTAGGAAAGTTAAATAAAATGTTAAATAAAACAAAAAAAATGTCATGTATTACAGTATTAATGAAAAGAATGAATACTGATAACTCTTGCGTTTGAGGTGGGAATCCTGTGGCTAAGTCGCTGGAAACTGGGTCCTAGTTACATAGACGCCATCTTGTTTTCTTCGCGATTAATATATACAGCGCTTGTAGAGGTGAATTTAAATTATCATTATGGAATCAAACATGCCAAAGAAAAGAGCAAAGGCAGAGCCTTATTGTTTAATTCATTGTACTGACGATAATGGAAAACTGGTGAGTCCAAACTCACTAGAATCTTGGAAGACATTACGAGAGGCTGGTGAAATATGAAAGCATGAAGGTATTCTGAGTGTAAAAGTAGACTCGGATAATGAAGTGCCAGATGGTGTTTTTTATCACCGTAAATGCCGAAGTATGTTTACACTAAAAAGAGAACTTAACAGAATTGTTGCCAAAACAAAGCAGAATGAGAAAGCCAGTTTAGTCGAGGAAAGCTCACGAGAAAGAAGAGCATCTATTCGAAGTAATCCAAGTACGTCTAGAGTGTATGAAAAAGAGTGCATTTTCTGTGGCAAGAAAGATAAATATAAGAAAGGGATAAAGGAAGGTTTGACACAAGCTAGAGAACTAAGAGTTAATGATTCAGTTAGAAAAGCTGCAATTAGTAAGCAGGACTCAAGAATTCTGGCCATTCTTTCACGTGATTTGGTTGCAGCCGAAGGTCACTACCATCGCACTTGTTACAGGCATTACACCAACATAAAGGAATCTGACAAAGGCGAAGAATGTGAAGAAGACGATGACAGTGACTATGTAAAAGCTGAAAGTAGTGCTTTGTCTAGAATGTTCGACTATATTAGAAATGACCTGTTCAAGAATAATGATATCATAGAGCTTTCCAAATTAAGTGAGATGCTAAGGGATGGATTTTAGAGTCTGGTGTGAAAGAAGTAAAACTATCAACGACAAAACACATCCGAAGAAAACTAAATGATGAATTTGGAGACTCTTTGCTGACAATTCAAACAGAATCCAACAGAGTCCTTGTGTATCCTGACAGTCTCACACGAGAGGAACTTGTTCTCTCTAACTACAAACTTCAAAAGGAAGTTAATATTTTGAAAGCTGCTCATTCCAACATCACCAGTGCTAAGGAGGTAGCTTATGAGATTCGTCAATCTGTCAAAAATCACTGCAACAATCAGGATTGGCCCCCAGACCCTTCGAAACGTGATAAGGAACACATTGATACCCCACTTCTTGTTAATACATTTCTGCAGCATCTACTGATGGGGGATGATTCAGCGCTAACTAAACGAATGATGTGGCTAAGGAACTCTATTGCCCAAGATTTGGAGTTTGCAATAACTAGAGGCAGATATAAGCCCGTCAAGCACATATTACTTGCATTTGCAGTCAAGTCATTGACTGGCAACGTTGAGCTAATCCAGCTGTTGAACCGCCTTGGCCATGGTATTGCCTATACACAACTCGAAGAGATTGATACTTCTCTCTGTTTGCAGAAACTTGCTATGGCAGCAGAAAATTGTATTCCTCTGCCTGGCAATATACATCCATACACAAGTATCACTTTGGCCTTTGACAACATCGACAGGATTGAAGGCACTTTGTCAGGTGGTGGAACATCACATCGTGCAAACGGCATTGCCGTACAACCCGCAGTGTGTGGCCCTCACCCAGAGAAAGCCTACCTAAGGTGGACAAGTCAAAGCAAAGATCATGCGCAGTTGTAGAGGAGCCTTTACCCATTTACAACATTGGCCAACGAACTGGGCCACCACCAAGGAAAGTGAAAGAGGTTGATGGCAACACCATTATCAAAGAAGCCAGAAATAAAAATCTTCTATTTGTGCTTGCACGTTTGCATTACGCAGCCCACAAGCAAAAAATAAGCAGTTGGACTGGCTTCAACATCAAAGTTCACGACAAAGAGAATATCGTCGACAGTAATGTGGGTTACTTACCAACCATAAACGCCCCAGCTACCAGCATGTCTACAGTGAATGAAATACTGAACCGATCCTTGTCAATAATGCACAGTCTTAATCTCACTAGCATAACATGTGTCTTCGACCAGGCAATTTATTGCAAGGCCCTCGAGATTAAGTCAAAGAATGTTGATATCTATAAGCCAGTTGTTCTGCATCTTGGTACATTTCACACTCTATGCACACTGCTTTCCATCATTGGAGAAAGGTTTCAAGATGCCGTCCTCAAAGATTATGTATTGAATCTGGAATTGTCGCTGAAGGCTCTGTTTCTGCCCTGCGAGAAGGTCGAAGCTGTAACAAAGCTATTCGAGTCCATAAACTTGCATATGAGGCATTGGTGAGAGTAGCCTGGAGGGGATTTCAACCTTGGGTAGATGAGCGTTATCCTATAGACATGGATCACATTAGGAGAGCTCTGGACGAAGTTGCCAACCTAGGAAATGATTTAACCAAGGACAACCACGATCGTGTTATAGAGAGCCAGCCGTTCAAGTGTCTAAATGAGCGCTTTGAAGAATATGTAGACCATCTCCGAAAAACAAATGGTCCTCTCTCAGCATTCTGGATGTCATATATTGACATGGTTGAGCTAACGCTGCACATGGTAAGAGCTTCAAGGGAAGGAGATTGGACGCTACATCTCTCTTGTATTCGTCAAATGCTTCCTTCGTGCTTTGCCTACGATTCCATTAATTACGCCCGGTACATGTCCGTGTACTACAGTGACATGACAAGTCTCCAAGAAGAGCACCCAGAGGTATATGAGTTTATGAAAACGGGCGGCTTTTCAGTTCAAATGAGCTCAAAAAACACATTTGGTCGAATCCCTGTGGATCAAACCGTTGAAGAAACGGTAAATAAAGACACACAGACCGCGGGTGGAACTAAAGGTTTCAGCTTGAAGTCCAGTGCAGTACAACGATATTATATGACAGCAGAGTTCAGAAGTCTATTCCTCCGTAACTTGCGAACCATGGTAGGATATGCTCAAGGAAATAATGATCATGTTGACCTCGAACAGCCTCGAATAGCTAAAGACGAACAAGACGTAAAAGCAATGGTAGATCTTATTGAAAGTAACTGGACTAATCCATTCAGCAGTTACCAGCCCCTCTTAAGTATTTCCACTGGTGCCACTGCTTCTCCCGAAATTGAACGTGACCTGAGCAGAGCGTACCTAGTAGGGGAGACCGCCTACCAACAATTCAAAAAGGAACGCCTCGAGCCGGAGAAACTACCAGGGAAGTTCCATCATACACTGAAAAAGCAAAAGTTAAAGACCTTCAGTGATCATAATAAAACCAAAAAGGTGAGGCAGAGCAAAGGCAACGAGACAGTACTCCGTGCTGATCGTAATTTGTTCGCACGAATGATAATCATCGCCGAAAGCCGACAGCTTCAGATGCGGGAGGTTCTGTGCCATCCTCTGGGACCCCTTCCTGCCTCTCTTGCAACAAGCAATGGCTTGCCACGAAAGAAAAACAAAGCACTACTTGGAAGGGAGTTAGAGAAACTGGTTCAGCCAACAGTGGTTGTTCAAACCCCATCGGCCTACCTGGTCGACGGTATGTCATTAATTCAGAAACTGAAGGTAGACCATCTTACATTTGGTGAAATTGCTGAAATGGCATTATCAAGAGTCTTGAGAGAGGGCGAGGGTAGTAGCAGAATAGACGTTGTGTTTGACGTGTATAGGGACCTGTCAATTAAATCAGTGGAGAGAGAGTTGAGAAGTGACTGAAGGAGATTTCATCACGTTTAAAAACCTTTCAAGCAGCCAGAAGGTTAAGCAATTCAGAAGCTTTTTGCAGAATAGTCAGAATAAAACCAGCCTAATCAAATTTGTCGTTGATCACTGGAGTAAACTGTCTTGCCGATCAAAGCTGCAACACAAGACACTTTATGTTACATGTGGGAAGCGTTGCTACAAGCTAACAACAGAGAGCGCACAAGAAGAAGAGGAGCTGCGATTAGATCAAGAGGAAGCCGACACCCGCCTCCTCCTTCATGCTAGACATGCGACAAAATAACCACTCAATGCCATAGTCATCTCATCTGAGGACACTGACGTACGCATTCCCTGTCTTGCTTTTTCAAATGACGTCAAAGTGCCGCTTTTCCACCGTTGCGTTTCACAGCAAATGGCTAGATATATAGACATCGGAAAAATCGCTTCTGCAATAGGTCTTCAAGTATGCAAGGCTTTGCTTGGGCTACATGCCTTTACGGGCTGTGACTCAGTTAGCTCATTTGCAGGCATTGGCAAAGTAAAGCCACTGAAGATTCTGCGAAAGAACGATGAATTCCAGGAAGTGTTTGCAAGACTTGGAGAGGAGTGGTCAGTAACGGAAGAGCTCTTTGGGAAGTTGGAAGCCTTTGTCTGTGCTCTCTAGGGGCCAAAAAAGGTACATCTGATGTAAATGAGCTTCGGTATGCTCTTTTCTGTGACAAGAAAGGTGAGGCGGAATCGCACCAGCTACCGCCGTGCAGGGACTGCTTAAAAAAGCACTGCCAAAGAGCTAATTATCAAGCTCCAGTTTGGAAGAACTCTCTTCGCAATAATGAAGTGCCAACTCCTGTGGGCAAAGCCTGGTTTCTCGAAACGAATGCACACGGTGAAAGACTTGAAACCGACTGGATGGATGGCTTGCCTGCACCAAGAGCAGTGATCGAGCTAATCGCATTCACTTGCAAGAAGTCTTGTGATGAAACCACATGTGATTGCACCCTTAATGGCCTAAAGTGCTCATACCTCTGTAGGCTAACAACGTGCTCCAACCAGCCAGCGGAAGAGGGAGACGTCATTGTAGAAGACGATAATGATGAAGTTCTCGATCCGGACGTAGAACTAACTTTATAAACTGTTTTTTAATGCTTAAGATCGCAAGATGTCTTAACTGCTAGCCCTTGTGCTAATTTGTATGAGGCATTGATTACAGGCAAAAGGTTTAAGAAGGTCATGTACAGGTAATGGTTTGATGGAAAACAAACTAGTGGAAATGATTTATTGACGTATGCGAAAGCTTTTGGACAAAAGAGCTTTCAGTGCATAAAACATTAGAAACAATTTAGAGCAAAAGCCGACAACTGGATTTTTTTAAACCTATGAATGGTGCTCCACAGGTTACCCAGTATTGCTTCTACCAAGAAATCTATTGAAAATAAGAACATCTTCAGACGTCTATGCATTATGTCAATGCCATGACAGGTTTTACTAACATTCTAAACAGTAAGCACTAAATGGTTAATAAAATGAGCACCAGGAAAACGAACAGTTTCTAGTGTTACTGACTCAATCAGTAGAAATGATGTTGGTCTCACAAGTTATTAATTATATAAAGTGTTAGTTGATATAGAAATTGTACTAAAAACGTAAAAAAAGCTTCTTAAAGTTGTAGTCATATTATCACACTCTTATTTTCTCTTGGTTGTACAAAATACATAGCAAATTCGCAACATACAGCTACCTTGGTGGCAATATCTACTACTGCACAGGGTGGCAACTTTCAGGTCACGTGACAGCCTCAAGCTGCGAATGTAACCTTGCTATCACATATTTTCTTATTATGTATCACAAGAGCTTTAAGAAAATATATGATAACCTTTGCCACCTCAGGTGGTACCAAAATTTGCTTTGGCTCATAGACTAAGATGGTTTGTGTTTCGTCGTCCGCCATCTGCATCAACACTAACACTGGGGACTTCTGATACTAATTCTTTCAGGCGCATTTGGTCTCCTACAGTGCTGAGACCACAAACATCCAACTGAGCGAAAGATCGGAAGACTAAACAAAGTTCCCTAGATATATTATGTTCAATTGTCGAGTAAAAGGAATTAACCCGCTCCTTGCCCAAAATATGACTTGGAAAGAAAAGGAAAAGCAAAACAATAACAACAAAACCTTGATAGCCCATTTCTATGCCGCAAAAGGCCTTTTTTTGCTTTTAATGGCAGACCACTCACCTTGCGTTATTTTTTCGATTTAGCCAGCGCTGAATGCGGTCCTGACACAAATAGTTTCTGATAATATTTAAGTTTATATTGAAGATTACCTTCAGTTGTGTTAGCTTGCATTTGACAGGTGGTTTGATGCTTTGAGGTTAAAGGAAAGTGACCTTTCTATCATCCAGCAATGCACCTGTAAGGGCTGTCCTATAATACTTAAGAATTCACAAGAGCTTTTTGGCATTGATAATCTGATTTTGTTAGTCGATTGATGAGGAGGTCCGAAAGAACTTGATTCGTACCAGCAGAAGAGAAACTCTCTTTGCAATAACGGTGTGGAGAAGGATAACAAAGCTATTCCTTGAGTCGACGATACATAATCAGTTAAAAAGCAGTTTTGCCTGAGCGGCTTTCACACCTGTTTGATGACTATTCTGTCCTAATGCTTCGCACCCGCTGTGTCGAAGTGCATTCTATGCATGAGAAATAAGGGCATAAAAAAGGCTGACTTAAACCAAGCTGTATCGTAACCCTGACCTAGATATCGCTTTTAAAGTGTAAAGAAAAGATATTTCAAGTACATTTTACTCACAATTAGGTAACTCCTTGACAGATGTTCAAAAGAAATGCTTTGAGAAAATGTAAACAACTTACTTTTGTGACGCAGAAGGAATGGAAGAAAGACCCTTAGCAACCATTGCTACCGATAAGCCTCGCTTTTGTGCTTACATTGCCATATTTGCAATCGATCTATGATCGAAAAAATTACATAGCATAAAAAGATATGGTTTGTGGGGCCTGAAAAGCAATTTTTTTAATCTCAGGTGACAAACCCCTTAATAAGTTGTATCTGAAAAACAAAATTAATATTGTCTCCCCTTGTGCAAAAATTAAACAAGACGCTGTGGGAGCGTTTATTTGGACATGGTCGTACAACGGGTATGATACTTTGAACATGCCTTATTGTAGCTAAACAACTGTCATCATATCTTACCAGAGAAGATAAATCCTTTACTCCACTGTTTGCTGAACCACACAGCTTATACAGTATGTCCTAATCCACAACAAAAATTGTGTCATTTCATGACAATGTTTGAAAATATGTACATCTTCAATGCAGAAATGCTTGGAGCCAAATTGCAACATAGGACATAAGTGGTTACAGGCCGGAGAGTAAGTTTTATCTCAGCTCCACTGATACTGACACTTTGAGGAAGATTGACTGACAGAGGTGTTTTCACACCCATCACATTGTACAGTGTATTCCGGTTAGTAACAAAGGCAAATAAATTTCCTTAAGTCCAGTATCCACGAGGATTAACAAGAGAGTAACACATTGGATAAACTGCTATAGGGCAGCACTGTTTACAGGAACATTGGTAACTATTAGCATTTGATATACTACAATGTTCAACATTGCTTGAGTAAAGATGAAGTTCAAAGGTGGCAATATGTACACCTTTAAGTGCATATATATCCTCATTCCTATGTAGAGTCTGAACTTTATTGTACTAATTTATGCATGGATGGTATTTCCAACATTACACATGTCCCTTCACTATGACTGTTATGATACATATCACTAGCATGAGAATCAAATATCCCCCAGCCTCAATGCTGTAGATACCAACACCAATATTTGCAACCGTTAAAATGAATGAGTTATAGTTCAGTGCCAAGAGTGTTTCAAATGCTGTACCCTGTGAGTGACATAATTACAGTAGTGATACCCCTCAATTCTGGGATCACCGTGGATGTTACAAGTATAACTGTCACTGTATTCAAGGTGGAAAAATTGCTCAAACACTGTAACCATTTCTGTTAACTTTAACATAGATTGTCTTGCAAGCAGTGACAGACTAGAATATAATTGAATACCAGCGATCATTACTTGAGTCATATCATCAACTGAAGTAATCTTTGTTATCTTACCTTAAATTAAAGCGCACAGACTCATTGCGACGCATTGTTGTCCAGCGTTTTCCCCAAATACTGTAACATTTCCTTGACAGTATGGAGCATGAATTGTTTTTGTAGCATCTACATAAACTGAAGGTCCTGGATTCTTCTCTATATCAGTACAAAGCTTAAATTGGCCAAAATTAACCCGGTGATTCAAACTGTTGTAAGCACTATAAAATGGATAATTGCATGTACAGAGGGGCAAATTCTTACTTAAAAGCCTATTTCGATATCTCATTCCACCTAAATCGCCTGTGCTTTGATGCTTGGACGACAGATACACCTTCCCTCGTTTACGAACTAGTTTTGGAGTTGCCCTTTAAGTAAAAACCTCACACTGTTAGAATAACTTCTGTACCTGTTTAAGTGTAAACCTTTTTTATTTTTAACGTAACGATGAATTTCAGACGACAATTGTGTGTTTTTCCGAATACTCTTCCAAACAAAAAGGTGTCACTTTCCGTGTTTTTGTTCATCGGTAGTCTGCTAGGTGCATGACTGCGTTGAGAGAAATGACTAACCTGATTTAAAAAAATGGAATTTTAAGTTCTGTTATAAATAAATTTCCCAAGACGAGATCTCAATTCAACTTCTTTTATTTCCTCCACAACACAACACAATTTTCCTTCTGTACAACTAGTTCATTACCTTCTCTTGTCGTCACCTCGCTGCCATCAAAATACTCTAACACAAAACTTGCTGATAATGCAAAACCCCGACGCACAGCATCGTACATGTACCGCGTCACAATGTACACAATTAGATGAAAAAACACAACACGGAATACAAAAACAAGTACATTAACCCTCACCCTGCTAAACAAAATTGAAATAATAGAAAGAATTGTTGCAGTTATCACAGTAGTTCCAAAAGAAGCCTCAGTCCCTTTTGGTTTCAATTGTTGACAATCGTCTTTTCCTTCATCGGAACAGATTTTTATCACAGGCAACTCGTCGTGTTCCGCAATGCAAAAATCAAAATCACTATTGTCACACTTATAACCAGCTACACAAATCTTGTGACGCTCAAACATTCCTCTGTTCAAACTCTTATCCATTTTACACGTACACGCCCGATATTCCGATTTGTCATTGCGTCTATGGGGTCCATGAGTCTTTGATGTCCTTGAATGTCTTGATAATTTCCTTTGTTTTTCTTTGAGTTCGCGGACCAGCCCATTTCGAAAACACTCAGTGTTATTTTTTAGTGTGGGCCTACGGCGAACAGTGTGTGCATTTGTAATTGTAACCCGGGATAACATAATTGAACAATATATTAACACGCTCCTCGAAACACCGCGGCCAAATGTTATCGAAATTGTTTCTTACCGCTGCTTTGAAAAATTTCGGATCAAACGATATCCAAATCGTCCCTCATTGGATTATCCACTCGACCTAACAAAATTGACCAATTACAAAATAAACAAAAGAAAATGGACATAAAATAATGAAAACAGCAAATTAAGATGACCTCTTAGGAAACGTGCAATTAAAACTGTCTTTCTATGATTGGTGCATTTCGATCCTCTCGTCAAAAAAATGTCAGACGCCAATCATCTTAGTAGACCTCTTAGGAAACGAAAGTTTACATCAACGGGTTCAAAAGGTCATTGTTTGTGATTTGTGATTGGTGGATTTCGATCCGTTTTCTGAGTTTCTGTGTTTCAAGGTTCGTTGCTTGTGATAAACCGAGGTTAATATTCCAAATATTTCTGATAGATTTCATCCCTGGACTTCAGACTTCCAAATTTCCATGAGGCAAAAATACTGAAGATTCAGATTAACTTTTGAGATCGTAAAAGTGCGATAAAGTGCCGTGTGCTTGCGGAGCTTTCTTTGCTACATGCCTCTTACCTTGTACAAGACCTTCGCATGGCAGACATTCGTCTCGCTTCGCTTGTTTACTTGCCTTGTTTACGTTAGCACGTATTGCGTGCCTATTGCACATTTGCGTCAAAACAAGCTGTTTCCATTACTCTATTTGGGCCACGCCCAAATAAAAAAGAGCCTTTTCCATGAAAAAGCAAATTTATGGTTCAAACCATGAATGGAAGGCATACCCCCTAACATGGCTGCCCTTATTTATTGATGACAATGCTGCCTACTTAAATTTTTTTCTTCTACTACTTTTAAAATAGATGGGAAATTTCCTGGCCAGGATTTAGGCAAAAAAGAGGCAAAACTTGCTTGAAGTACAATAAACTGGTGAATTTACCTAAGGTGCATTATTATAACATGCAATAACATTTCATTCTATTTAAACTTTATTTGCAGGTTGAAGAGGAGCAAGAGAACCTGAGAAAACGTCAGGAGGTATGTATACTGTAATCATGACAAACATGAGTTAAATGGTCGGCCCCTAATGTGACCCAGGGTTCAAAAACCCGGTGTCAACTCCATTTGTGGGTTGAATTTGTTGTTGGTTCTCTCCCTTGCTCTGAGAGGATTTTCTCCAGGTACCCCCGTTTTCCCCTCTCTTCAAAAACCAACATTTGCAAATCCCAATTCAACCAGGAATAAGTGCAAATGGAGAATCCCTATGAGAAAGTGCTACCGCTAAAGGCTGGTTTTCACTAGCGACGGAGTCGGAGTTAGAGTCGTAATCGGAAGTGTAGAGCTTATGATCTAGTGAAAAAAGGTTACGATTCTGTCGCTTACGTTCCTCTTATGATCTAGTGAAAACCAGATTGATGAAGTTGGAAGCTGAAGCAGAAGAACTAAACCAATCACAAAGCGTGGGAACATGCACTGTGATTGGCTTCTGACTCTGACAATCTGGTTTTCACTAGGTCATAATTGGAAAGTAAGCTTCTGACTCCGATTCCATTGTGCTTATGTCTCCACATACGACCCCAATTTTTTATTTTCACTGGGTGATAAGCACTCTTACGGCTCTGCTTATGACTCCGACTCTGACTCTGTCGGTAGTGAAAACCAGCCTTAAATCGTTATTTTATTTATTTATTTTATATTATTAGTTCAATGGTATTTAGCAATTAATGAATTCGGCTTTCATAGGATATGAAGAATTATGCAGATCGAGGAGGGTGTTAGCCACCGAGGCTGAAGGTCGATCTGCATAATTCTTCATAACCTATGAAAGCCGAATTCATTAATTGCTTTATTATTCATTCAAAATAATTTCTAGTTTAAAAACAAGCTAAAACGTGCTTACCTTCGTTGATGTTAAGTTCACCTCGATAGTGCATGTTTAGAAGATAAAGGGCTCTTCAGGTCTGCAAATATACTCCAAATAGCAGATGTCCGTCGAGTTGTCTTCTTGCTATGTTTTTAGACAATAGTTCGTCATGAAACGAGTAAAATGTTCCGCCGACTGTTAGGCCATTTTTCTTTTCACAACCAAAACAATTCAACCTCGTCCCCACTTCTTCTCGGTTAACAGTGCATTAACCTGCAACTGTGTTGCACTTTTGACGTCATCGGTTGATTAATCGCAAAATTCTTCCAAATTTGGTCAACAGTGGCTGGTTATGGTGAATTATGCATGTGCTTTTAGCCAATCAGAAAAGGAGAAATATTTTGAATGAATAATAAACAGTATTATTGTATTTTGATATTGCAGGAATTAGAGCGCAAGGCAGCAGAGTTGCAGAGAAAAGAGCATGAGTTACAGAGAATGCAGTTTGGAGGTACTGAACAGTAGGGTTGCAAAGCATTCTTTTCCCAAGTTCATTTTGGCTGCTGGAAAACATTAGCTCATACTATTTACAGGTCTTTAAGGCCAGAACACACTAGGTGAAAAGTTGCAGCAACACACCAAGGTGACAGATCACTCTGGCTCGTGTGCAGGTTGCATGACTAGTTGCAGCAACATGTTGCAGTGACACATCGCAGCGACAAATCACTTTGTGTGTACAGGAGAATTTTTGTAAAAATCTTTGTCTCCACAACAACTTGCAAAAAATCATAATCAGACTGAATTTGTGCAACTTTTTGCGGCGACAAAATTCTGTTGCAGAGAAAAAGATTTTCATAAAAATTATCCAGTATGCATGAAGAGATTTATTGCTGCAATGTGTCGTTGCCACATGTTGATACAACGTGTCGCCTAGTGTGTACTGACCTTTACCTGTCCAAATACCTGTTCTGTGCTACATGACTCTCTTGTGAAGCCATTTGCCTTGAGTTGAAAGAGAAAGAAAATTTGTTCTTATTTTTTCTAGATATTGTCTTTGTGTTTGTCATTAGCCCCCCCCCCCTTCCCCCCAAAAAAGATCGCAAAACCTCTTTGTGTTAAAGGCCCATTGCCATCCTTGATGCAAAGCGGTCATTTGTTTTTGTTTTGAAATCTTGCTGTTGTAAATGGCATGCTCTGATTGGTCAACACTTTTGCCAGGCTTTCTCGGAAAAAAGACAAAAATAATAGTCAGTTGTGGTTGCGTCGGGATTGTGTTTTTCCTTATCACAGTTCATTTGAATGGATGACATTGCTTTTGCGAATGGATAGCCAGAGCCGTTTAAACGGATGACAATTTTTTTCGAACTGATCACCAGTTCGGACGGATACCAAGTCTTTTGCAGAAATAAGCCTTTCACAACTATAAGTAATTTAGTGTAACACAAAATGCGCGGGATTTGTGTCCGCTGCGCACAATGTATCAAGGTAGGCTATGGGCCTTTAAATGTAAGGTTTATACATAGACTGAGATTTTTCTTTGCCCACAGGTACAATTAAGTTACTAGGGACCAACAGGCACTACTAGAAGACACCCTCATAAAAACAACTTTTAAGTTAATAAATGTTTTCTAAAGGCTAATTTTGTATTAATTTTCCATCACTCCAAGGGGGTATTGTAAAAAGCTCCAGATAAACTCAACTTTCTTACTATAGTTATTAGAGGAGACTGGTTATGAAAAGCGGCAAACATCAATGATAAAAACAACAGTGCTGCAGTTTATGTTGGAAGCACCCTGAAAGTGCACAATCCTTTGTTTTCTGTTGGCAAATTGTTACGGAATAAATTAATGCAACGTTTTTATTGGTCAATACAATCAAAATGATAGGAATTCTTTTGAACGTTGTGCACTTTCAGGTCCACAAAAACATATAACAAAGGAGTCTGACGGGTTTCATAACCATTCCACTCAATTAACTATATTCTTACCCACTACTAATTTTGATCACAATTTCAACATTTTTTTAAAAATTTCATCTAGTAGCATTACAATAAATAGAATAATATATTACATTAGATCTTTTATGTATTAACCTTTATATTGCAGGTTATAGAGAAAACAACTTTCCACCTCTGCCATCAAAATGCCCTTGCAAGCCATGTTTTTTCCATGATATTACCATTGACATCCCCATTCAATATCAGAAGACGTGCAAATTACTTTTCTACAGATGGCAAGGTAGGGCTGGTCATGATCAAAACATGAATTGTTTTCTTTTGCTTCTTTCTTTATTAGAAATTTGTTATTGATCGTAGAATTTTGTGCTAGAAGAAAAAGAATCAAAGCAGGTTTTACGTCAGCCACCGGCTATTGGTGTGATTCAGCACCTGTGCAATTAGTCTCGCTTGTGTAACCAGCGAGACTAATAATCTGCAACGCGTTTTTCGCCCGAGTTGGGGGGTATTCCCTTACCGCGCCAAAGGGTATGTTTTTTGTAGCCGTTCTGGTCTGAAATAGGGTTTCAATTTCGACCATTTTGGTCTGAAATAGGGTATGGTTTGTGCACTCTAGTCTTGAATTGGGCCTGTTTTTTAGAAGAACTAGCTACTTCTTTATCATTTGGCGATAAGACCATTTCCCTTTTATTGTTTACGCCAACTACAGTGTACCTACCCTAACAGATTGTCACGCGCTCCTGTCACACGCCGGGCTCCAGGGCTTCAGATCTGAAATAGGGTAGGGAAAATCACAGATTTTGGTTTGAAATAGGGTGAGGGTTTGATGAAGCATGCCGCACACCCCCTCCCAATTTTTCTGGAAGTTCTCCCTGGAACTCTTGGTCGTTTTTTAGGACACAAAAGGCAGGTCATTGTGCCAGGCGTTCCTTGCGGAGACCGTGGAAACTGGGACTAAGAGTCGTTGCGTGATCGAAGCCACGCATGTTTTGCAAAGAAAGCTCAGGAAAGATGAAATTTAGAGCTTTTCCGAAACGTGTCGGTCCACGAATTCTATCGCTTGAAAGCGTTGATTACTTTGGAACGAGTGAACACTACTGAGTGGTCGGAAAAAAATAAGAATCTTAATTAGCAAAATTGCAATGGTCGGGTATTGTAAACTTTCACTGTATGCAAATAAGTCTTTTAATGAGCATTTGATTTATTTTCGGCGATGATTGAAATGACGTGCCATGTAATTCACTCTTTTGATATCTGGCAATGATGTAATTTCTCTGGAATCGAGGCCCTTGAATTTTCGTGTATTTATACACGCGGCATAGCCTGCTACCGCAGGCTAGAGGTATTTCACAGGAGAAAATAACAGATTGCCAATATTGGATATTTTAGGATATTTAAAGAATACCCACAAAAATCCCAAATTTGGCAAAGGGAGACAAGTCCCAACCAGGGAATTCTCAACCAAGTTCCCTGGTTGGGACTTGTCTCACTTTTCCAAATTTGGGATTTCTGTGGGTATTCTTTAAATACCCTAAAATATCCAAAAATGGGAATCTGTTATTTTTTCCTGTGTTTTTGGTCGTCGCTAACACGCATACTAAATCAATTCAGAAACAAATAAAAAGTGTCGACGTTGATAAAGAAGGAACTAAAAAAACTTTAGCGAGTAAATCATTTTTGTTGTAGAATTAGTTGCCTCCTCATTTCTCGATCTAATCTCCAAGCAGGCGAGACGCCAATGCCGCTGTAAGCGCGTTCTTGTTTAACCTACATCATTCACTCTGCTGAGTTAGAGCAGAGAATGATGTCATGTTTTTGAGTTGCACTTTTTTCAAGGAGTACAAAGAAAAACCGGGTTATTTCGAGAGGTTCTTAACCTTGCCAGGGCTCGGGAAAAATAGGCAAGCAGCTCTCACAGTTTGCTTGCCTGGGCCCATTTCGCACTTGTCTTAGTTAATGATTTTGTTGGAGGATGACTTGCCTGGATCTTTGCCCTTTGGGCAGCAAGTAAGCTTTAAAAGTTACTTGCCCAACAAGAAAATCTTCTTGTCCCGGATTACTAGATTTGACTTTTTCGAGTCCTACCTAGCAAGCGGAAAATACAATGGAGGGAGTGAATTTACTACTCACTTGCAAAACATCGCCACTGGACAAAAATTAATTTTAAACCCTGCCTCTGATTTAATAATAGAATGCCAAATCCCCCCTTGTCACCCTGCCTTGTTCGAATCATTCCCGTCTTATCAGGGTTCCAAGCAAAAGTCAACCATCCCATATGCACATTATTCTTTACAATAGACTATTTATAATACTTCAATCTTTGTCTCGGTGGCTTGTATGATTGTCATGTGTCTTTTTTTATTTATTTTTTATTTTATTAAAATGCTTTTGTCAAACTTTTAAATACAAACCTAGAAAGGTGCCTTATACTTTGCTTTGAATCGTGGAGAGGAATGTGAATTGAAAATTTATGAACTTCCTTCGAAAGTCTGACACTTTGTACACGGCAATCATTTCCATGAGAAATATTTTGAAAAAAAATGCATTCATTTGGAATTTGAAAGGTAAAAACTACACAAAAAGCCTCTGCTTTTGGTAGTATTTACTATGAAGTACAGTTATTCAAATAGAATGTTTTGACCTGATCTCTGAGGTAAATCTTCAAATTGAATATAGACACTTCTTCTGATCAGATGACCCAAGATTCGTGTTTTAAATCCTTTAAAATACAACCCTGTAAAGATCTTCACCCAGCAGTTTCTTTTAAACCTTGTTGATACGATCCAAATTGTTTTAATGTTGAAATTACCACAAATGATCCAATAGACTCCCTCTCTGAAATAAATGCCTTTTGTCTAATAAGTGCCTCCCTTACACTTTTAAGTTTGTATTAGATGCCCCATCTTAATAAACACCCCCTGCCTAATAGATGCTCCCCAGTCAGTTTCTTGCCTGATTAACAAAGGTTGCACATCGCATCTTGCCCGATTTCTGAAAAGTTCGAAGATAAATGGGGTAACAGTGACAGTTCTCACAATGATCCTGAATTAGGATTCTGACGTTAAGGTTGAAATTTAAAGAGCAATGTAGATCTCTAGATCGCCCAGAAGTATCAATAAATGGACTGGTTCTTTTGCTATTTATAAAACTCTGTTGCTTTTTTTCCCAAAAACATATTAGTTTTGTTGAACTTTCTACAGTTATGAAATAAAAGCCTCTTTTTAAATGCCTCCTATCTATTAAACGCCCCCTCTCGGACCCTTGAAATTAAATAAAAATCCCAGGCTTCTATTAGATTGGTATGTATCTTGTATCTTGCTGCTAGTATTGTTGTAAAAAGTATGTGTGTTTTGTTCTGTTTTTCTTTCAGTCTACTCTTTCACAATGTTCTTTAACTTCCTTGCCGCCTTTGCCTTGTTTGTTGACAACGATGAGCCAATTCATGAAGACAAAACATTTGGAATCTCGATACTGTACTTAGTTGCAAATGTACCTTTGTCATTTTGAGGGTGGTACAGACCTGCCTATAATGGTCTAAAGTAAGTAAGGATAAGAATCACAAAATTTTAAGTCAGCAAAGTGTCAGCTTGAATGTTTCATGAAATAAATTTTTTTAAAAAAATATTGCTGGTAATTTTGTGCCTGTGGCAAGGGTAAATTAGTCTGCAACGACAGGTAACCCAAGTGCGAAACATGACCATCAGCCTTGTTACATAAGTTTCAAAATATAAGGATTTGTATGGTGAAAAAAATAATTGTTACTGTAACCTTTGATTGTGAAAGGATTTAAATAAAAATTGGCTGACCTCAGCTTCATGTGTACTGTTTCTTTTTTCTTGTGTGGTTTCCGAGTCGATTCATGGCCATTTTATGCGTTTTAATTCAGCTGGTTTGTTCTCTCAATAATTTCAATTAAAACACATGAAATGGCCATAAATAGACTTGGGAACCACCGAGGAAAGAAGAAACACACAAATTAAGTGAGGTTAACTGAGTTTTTGTTTTACTTTCATTCTTAGTTTACAGAAACAGTCATTTTTTTACCATGCAATCCTTATACATGTATTTCAAACGTTGCGCAGCAACGCCGATGGTCATACTTCAAGCCTTGCCACCTGTGTTGCAACCAACAGCAAACAGTGGTATTAGCTGATAGCAGGTGGCCTCTGTTGTTATAAACTTAAGGCTTTTTTTTTGTTTGGTTAAATTTTACTAACAATTCTATGGCCCTTTTTGATGCATTCAGGCTGGGATAATTTATAAGTTGACTTAAACTTTTTTATGATTACAGGCCCTCTTAGCTTCCCTATCCATTTCCTTTTTGTTGCAGTTTACTGTTTTGTTCTGTTCCTTAACTTCCTTGCTGCAATGGCCCTACTGATCAAGGGACCTGGTGATTCAAAAATGGATACTGGTGCAACTTTTGGCCTGTCAGCCTTATACTTAATAGCTAATGTCCCCTTATCCTTTATTGGCTGGTACAGGCCATGCTATCGTGCTTTCAAGTACGTTTTTTGTTTTACACCTGCATGCAGGACTGCAAATGTAGGCCATTTTCCAAGCTGTCCGCATATTTCCCACCTTGACACTTTTACAGAGGACCTAGTCTACAAATTTGGTATCACACTGATTGCACAACTATAAATTACTAGTAGTTATCTCAGATTAGGAAGTGCGTTCAAGCTTTTTTAGGTTTACTGTGACGTTATTTCCTAATAAATTGATGCTCCAAAACGCTTCCTATGTGTTTTTTTTTTGAAAAAGAAACAAAACAGAACAAAACAAAACGAAAAAGTAACACCGAGACCTTTGACGTGTAAGGGTAACACATTATCCATTTAGCCACGCAACCATTGCTGAGAGCATAAGTCAAATTAATAAAAAATATTGTATTTAACATTTTTGTGCCCGGCGAGATAAATGATTCAAGATGGCGCAGAAGATGCAGATGTACAACGAAATGAGTACCACAAAAGGTCACCCTTGAGTACCACAGGAATTCTAAGATTATGTGTTGCGTTCTTCTAACGTCGAACGCAATAATGAATGAAGAACATTTGGGATCAATTTAAATTTCTGGGAAACTAACCACTCACCCCTCCCCTAAGCCAACATTTTGCCCTAAGTGAAAAGTAAGTGATAATGTTGTCTTAGGGGAGGGGTAGGTGGGCAGTTTCCCAGAGACCTACATTGATCCAAAATTTGCAGTAAAAATCAAATCCACCATATTCCCAGTGATATGAAAAGTATCTTGGTGGAATGAAATCCCTTTAGATCCGTAAGTTGTAGTTAGGTGTAAATTAAACTGAAATTTGGCATAATTATTGCTTTAATATTGGGTAAAAAATTCATCACTTTTTCCCTGATCAAAGAGGAAACCTTCCAACACCTTTACTGAATGCTTTTCTTTGGTTATAGGAAAGCTTAAAATTAAGTTGATGCCTGATCCTCTTATAAATTCATGAAGGATTTGAAGACTTGATTCATTCTTGTGTTTGTTACATGTTTCCTGCCAGAATAACCAAATCGAAACAGCCTTTGTTAAAGTTTCAATTAATAATGTTAATATTGTTTTGTATCTTGTGGAATCCGAAGTGCTTTTTTCCTTTTTTTTTTGGTATTTTTCAGGAATAACAGCTCCTTTAGCTACGTGATTTTCTTCCTAACCTTTTTTTGGCACATAGGAATAAATATTACGTGCACCTTTCATATTTCAGTAAAAAATTCATGGCAAGGTCCTGGAAACTGTTGATACTACTAAATATTCAGGGTCAACCTCTCGCACGTGATTTACGCTGGAATGGTCATGTAAATGAAATTACCACCAAAGCAAACAAGACTCTGAACTTTTCTACGCCGCTATCTCCACACCTGTTTGGCCAAATCCAAAGAACGAGCATACAAAGCCCTTGTGAGACCGATTGTTGAATACAGTGCCGATGTCTGGGACCCTTGCGTGGCTAAGAACATACAACAGGTCGAAATGATTCAAAGCTATTCAACGCCGAGCAGCTCGCTGGGTACTCGGGCGCTACGACAGATTAGACAGTGTCACTGATATGATATCTACTCTCAAATGGAGATCTCTGGAGCTCAGGCGATCTCACGCACGTCTCTGTCTGCTGTACAAACAGTGTAATGGATTAGCCACTTACGATTGCGGCAAGCTTCTGAGAGAACATAAGAGCAGAATGGACACCAGGCGCTCGTCTCTCAGTCATCGATTTGAGCAGCTACGTTGTACATTTGATTATTACAAGAACGCTCTTTACCCCTAGGAGTGCACAGTGGAACAATCTCTCACCAGAAATTATAGCATGTACTTTGCCATGTTCATTTAGGCAATCCCTGTGTAATCTTACATATTGATTAGTAATTTTATGTTATTGTTTTATTCATTGTCGTAATTTTTATTATTTAAAGCAGTCTGCAATACTTAAATAAATACATCTTAAAATAAAATATTTATTGATGTTGACAGGTACACAAGATATACTGCATGGTGGGTGCAAGCTTTGAGAAAGCTCAGGGAGGGTTTGCACGGGGAATGGCCAGCAACCGCATGTGCAGAATGCAGCCACAGAAGTAGCGGCGGCTGGGGTGGAGGGTCTCAGTGGGGCGGTGGCTTTTACGGTTATCGGCTAAAATTTTGGCTCTTTTACGGCTATCGGTTAATTTTTTTCAGTTACGGTTAACGAAAAAGTTAAATAATAATTTCTTTTGTTTCAAAGATTTAAATATTAATAAACCTGTATTCTTTGTATCCGCTTCAAGGCAAAATTTAGGTCTTAGGATCATGTGGGGATAAAATGAAGTTATTCTTTTGAAAAATTTTAACATTTGATAGATCATACTATTTATAGAGTATTCCATTTTTAATATTATTTTACGCATAGAAATGTCAATAGTCAATTTAAAAATAATCTTTGTAAAAAAGCAAAAGCAGACACGCGAACGCCTAACTCAAGGCAGGGGGGACATTCATTATAACAGAGATGGGCGTTTTCACACTAGCGACGGATTATTCGTGTGAGATGGGTTATCCGTTTGATAATTCGCGTCAGATAGGTAATACGTCTTAATTTGAAATGGAAAGGGTTTTCCTTTTGAATGAACAATCCGCCTGACTTTATCCATCAATTTTGACGGACAGTTTGAAGATGGATTATCCGTTTCAGATGGCCTGTGTACAGTCGCCCCCTCCCCTCAGAAAAAAACGGAAAAGGGGTGTCCGTGGGGGAGGGGGCGACTGTGCACAGGCCAGTCTCAATAATACATACATACATAAACTTTATTAAAGTGTCAAGGTATTTAGCTAAAAGCTAATTGTGGACACTATAAATAAATAAAATGAATATAATATAAGATTAAATCAAGTATATGTAAAAATATTAAAAATATATTCTTAAAATATCATTAATATATAAAAATAACATCAATATATAAAATTATTACAGACAGACAGTAGGACAAGCAGGGAACAAACAAAGACAAACAACTAGATAGACAAAACAGACAATCAGATAGACAGGCAAACAAACAGACAATATAGGACAAACACATAAGCAGCAGTAAAATATAGATACAAAATTCAGAAAGTTAAAAATTTAGAAAATTTAAATTAGACGAATTAAATAGAGGATAGGGGAGCACACTCTCAAAACACCAGGCAGCCACGCAGCAGAAGCCACTATGCATACCCACCACCCTAAGATGAGTATGCACAGCAGCCACACGTGCCGTCCAGCAAGCGAAGCACATTGAGAGCACGCCCCCCTCTCCTGAATGCCTGAAGACTGGTCTTACTGTGTAGTTCCTGGCTTATCTTGCCCCGTATGTGTGGGCCTAAATATCTGATACTGTGCTTGCCATACTTAACAGTATTATATCTTGGAACAGGAAAATCACTTCGTAAGTTATAATGCTTATCTTGCTGAAAAAACATATTACATACATGCTCTGGAGCTAATGAATTTTTAACCTTATACATTAAAATTAGTATATCTTGTAACCGTCTGTTCTCAAGACTAGAGAGTCTTCCCTTCTCTAGGAGTTCCTCATACATAGCATTCCTATCATTATATACAGCACGTAATGCCCGTTCTTGTACTCTTTCTAATTTTCTTGCATCAGATGCTTTGCAAAAATGCCACACTATGTGACAATATGTTAAGTTAGGTAAAATTGCCGATTTGTACGATTGTAACTTGGCTTCTCTGGGAATCATCTTTCTAGGACGTACTAGAACACCAACTTTCTTACTTGCCATTTTGCATATATCACTTATATGAGTACTAAAACTAATCCATTTCTAGCTCTTGTTCGAAAACGGCCAATGACAAAATTCCTGCGTCCAGTGTTTTTAATGATAGGGAAGGACTGTACAGAAAAACTGTCTGCCGTTGCCTTGTCCATAGGCCTCATTATTCCGCGCGGCTAATGCGTTTCGGGTCACGTGGTCTGAGCGAGTTTGTTTCCCGGATACGTCACAGATCTTCTGGTGTCCCGTACAAACGTGAGTCACCAACTCTCCCGGATAAAACTAAATTTGAGCCAGTATTAGAAGGTGGAATTTACCCTAAGCCTCTTATAACAAAAAATAATAATTTCCCCAAATTCATTTTCTTTTCGATCACAGCACGGTTTTTGTGGCATATCACTATTGTTTTGGGAATGGGCTAGCATGAACACAGACGTTGCTATTTTTCTTTTCGTTCTCTTCGAAAACATCGGCGAGGGCGAAGGGCACGGACTTTAAAGAGAAAATAGAGGGTCTGTGAAAAGGCTAGGAATGGGGATGCCTAAAACGCGGGGATGCCTATATCACTCATCTGACACCGATAATCCCTGAGCCACACCCATAATTTGGGACTGGGTTGATTTGTGTTTATGGGGGAGGGGTAAAACTGTCCGTCTCCACCTCTAGAGATCTTAAAAGATCTCCAGGGGTTGGCATCGGTAGGCGTTGGTGCTGAGTTTTAGTGGCGGACTGAGGGGTCCATTGGGCTGCCGACTGCGCGTTTTTAAGCCGGGGCTGTACAGTGCCTTCTACTGGACTGTTATGAATTAAAATAGGCCAGTTAGCCTTATGAAAAAGAAACGATTGGCATTATTTTTAACTGGGGCATATAACATATTCCTTTCTTGAAGGGAAAGATTTTTTACACACAGGAAGTCGAGAGACCTTTAACAAATTAAAACTTTTCCCGTAGGGACCGTCGAAGGTCCGCTCGTTTCTGCAGCTCCCTTGCAGGCTAACTGTCATCGAATACTGTATTCAGATAATCATCCCGCGTATATATAGGGCCAACAACTCCACGCAATAAGTTAAGTTTGTGTTCGTTCCAAACTGACTTCTAAATCTGTCCGCCAGAAGACCTGAAACGACCCGTCTACTTCCCGCAAAAGGCGGCCCCATTGAAGCGGGGATGGGACACGCTGGGGGCTCACCACCGCGGTCAAACGTCTAAATCGTTATTTTTGTTTTTTATTGCTGGGATTTCATTTACCAGTTAGAGAAAAATGGGCAAAGATGTATAAATCAGTTAGTCAACATAACTATCCTCCCATTTTTCTCAAAATTTTGAGCTTTTTTCGCTGAAAACGCTTCGCGCTGAAAGAGAATCATGTTTGAAAATGGCGCCGATAATAAAGTCAGCATCGGTTCAATCACTTAGAACTTTTTTCGTAAACTTTTAAAAAGTTTAGTAAACTAACAGGATGTTGGTAATGCCCTAAACTTTCGATAGTGAAAGTAGCAAACCTTAACTTTGAAGTAAATATAATTCCCTTAACTTTTGCAAATTTCACTCGTTTGACCACTGTGAAATTGGGTTATCAATTACAAGTGTTTGGTATCTAGATCTGTATCGCGTCACATTGTGCACGTGCTCCATCGCTTTTCGTTGCAGTCAGCGAGGTCAAGATGTCACGTCAAACGACACTTGGCCGTTTTGGCTTTAAAAAAAGCATTTCGCACAGAAATAGCGTGATGGAAACGAAAGTACCCGATTTTGTTTCAACTATGTCAAGGACAATTAAGTGTAATCACTGCAGTAAGCTCTTTGTTAACCAGCAAGGGTTGTCTGTACACCCGGTCTGTACATGAGAAATGTGTGCATGGTGTTAGCGGAATGACAAAGGCAGCCAAAATTATATCTATCCTTTTCAAAATCTCAGCCTCGGCTTTATTCTTAAAATATTCTTAAAATTTCGCAAATTTCAGCCTCGATATTCTTATAAAATATATTCTTATAGAGTGTACCCTGCGAGCAGTGGTTTCTCCAGGCCGGACGCTACGCTACGAAGCGTCCGACCTGGAGAAACCACTGCTCGCAAGGTAGTCTTGAGACGGATTGACACGAGGAAAGTTCAACTTTCCAGTTCACGCAATGACTCGGCGTCGGTAATGAAATGGCCTTCTTCACAGTGGGGAATAAATGGGGAAAAAATGGAAAAGAAGGGAAAGTGGGGACAAGAGAAACAGGAGTAAACTCGACCGACAACAGATCTAAGTATGAAAAACAAAACATGAACCTTTTGTCCGCATTTATCATCGATATTTATGGATTCCTTTAAGTAATTTATGACAAAAACTAGTCATGACAAATCATTTTCGAACATATACGTCTGTGTTTATTTTTAGAACAATCGCTAATCTTTTTTACAGGTCACATGACAGTTTCCACGTACACATGCGCAATCAAATTTGCACTGAGTGGGCTTGAGGAAATCGGAGTTGGTGTTCCTTTACCAAATTTGACACTCAAAAATACACTTTTCCTCCCTTAATAGGAGGGACGTTGAACCATGGCAAGTTACAATGAAAATCCCTTCGCTGGAGACTCGGAAAATCCATTCGCCGTAAGTTATTATGACCGAAAGACCTTCCTCTTTCGTGACTCACTAACAGTTCGGGTTTTCTGAGATCGAGTGACCAAGCTCGTTAAAAATTTCTCTTGTGTATTTCAGGATCCTTCAGTGGCCTCGCACACCAGTAATGCGGCTCGTGGACTTGAAGATTTCAATCCCTTTGCAGAACAAAATACTTCACAAGCAAGCGGTGCTGCAAAGGTTCTTCATATATTTGTTTTTATTTTCCGTTTGTAGGTCTTTCGTACCACCAGTGATCATTAAATGATCATAATCTAATAATGTACCTAGGCTCTCAAAAACACAGCAAATGTGCCTGCTACGAATAATTGTCATCGTATACGCCTTTTTGCATTGGTTATAGTCTTGGAACTTCGAAATTAAGCTTACCTAAAATAAGCATACCTGAAATTATTTTGCTCTTTACTCTTCCATATCTCTCTTCACTCAAATTTTGCTGAATATCTGTTATAATGATAAACTATATAGCCTAAATTATTCTAGAGTAGAAAATGCGAGCTTATCTAAACTAACTGTGAGCGTGTGCTTCATTTAAGGAAGCTTGATCGCAAATTGATAGAGATCTTTCGGTCTCTGGATTATTTTCTCAACAATATATCATATAGATTAAGGCCCCCAAGATCTATGGCAGATGCAGCATATATATTGTGCCCATTGTTCGTGTAATCTACAGATGATTAAACTCGTAACCGAGCTATTTTTTGAATATTATTTTGCAAAATACACCTGTTTGATAAATAAAGAAAGTGTTCAGTACAAAACTGGGACTGGGTATAAAACATGGACTAGGCAGGGAAAGCTCTCATGAAGGATAAAAATGTTATCGATTTTTTCGGATTATGCTGTCTCAACATTGCTTGTCTCAACATTGCTTGAACTCCTCTAGCACAAATTCACTCTTTTGTAGAAAAACTCAAAGACAGATGTTTTTGTTGGTTTTTACCCACTATATTTTGTTCGCTTCAAAGGGACGCCAACATGGCATCTCCATATAAAGCCTTATAAATTTGTGTAACACATTATTCCAAGTATCTCGCATATGAAATATTGCATAGACCTGATTCTTAGCAATGCTGTTTTCAAATTTATCTTCTCTCATTTCCCATTTTCTGAACTTTCTGTCAAGGCTCAAAATAACGGACAGCAGGTCGCCTGTCATGATGACCGGCCAAATATTTTTTAGCCTGGACAAACCCCGATTTTGGCCAGTCAAATAAATGAACGACATATTTTTATTTGCCTATGGAATATCGAATTACGCTGGTGAGTGATCGTTGTACTGCCTTGATGTTAAGGTTTTTGGTGGCAAGTTGGTGAAAAATTCCTTCACATGTTGTTGAGTTCCTTGCCAGGATTTTCGCCTGTTTTCATGTCCGTTTATATATACCTTGAGTATCATTGTACGGCAGTGTCTGAAGTCTCCAAGGTTCGTCCTATATCTGCATATCGGTGAAACTTGATCCTTTTCGTTGCGCAGCACGTGATCAAAAGTCTCGTCCACAACGAAGAAACGTCACTAAATATTTCCAGCAAAGAAGTTGATTTGGCAAGAAATTTGTTCCACAAACAGGGTATTTGTCATCAAAAGTCAATAAATATACAGCAGAGCTTTCGTTTGGGTCACCGCGCAACACTTTATCGTGAAGGGCTTATTAACTTCAACAGAAATTTGGATAACGCTGTTTACAAGAAGGAGGATTTTAAGCGCCAAGATAGGCGACGTTCGTTCTCAGTTAGCTTTATAGTTTTTATCAGACAATTCTGGAATCGGGTCCGCAAACGAGATTCATGTTCGACATAAAGAAATTATTATAATTATTAATCGATGCACAGAAATTTATTCGTGGAGAAACAGTACAGGACGAGCAATCGATCAGCCCAAATTCCGTCGAAGGTGATTTTCACAATCCTCTTACAAGTAGATGTGAAACGTTTCATGAAAAAAAACTGTAAGGTATCCTTTAGTTTTCCAACAAATAATGGATTATCGTTAGTGTATGTTTTCCCAAAGAAGGTCACTTTACTGATCACAGCAAGGCAGAATGCATAGTACCGACCTGCTGCATCGTTGCATTACTCCACAACTCAGTTTGTTGTTGTTTCGCTTTGTTGCGTTTCATCATGACTTCTCAAACTCATTAATAATTCATTAAGAAAATACAAAGGAAATTAATGTTTAATGAGTGTTTGGAAATCGGATGAAACACTGCTTAGTATTTGCATCCTTAATTTCTCCTTCAAAAATGATTTTGTTTGAGAAGAAATATCAAACATTCGACACAGTGTTTCATCACCAGATGAAACACCTCGAAGTTCGTCAAAAATACTCCGCTGCGCGTCGTATTTTCAACTCTCTTCTCGGTGTTTCATCTGGTGATGAAACACTGCATCTCATGTTTGATATATTACATGAAATTTATTACGGCATTCTTTTTCTTTAAAGGGTCTAGTGCAAAGCAGCAAAAAAAGCCAAAGAAAAAGGAAATCATTAAAGCGTTATAGAGCAAAATGCATTAAGCATTGAGGGCCATGTGTTAGAAAACTCTTAAATGGGTTAATCATGTATATCTACCCTCTCAAAATAAAGAACATTGTATTGTATTGTATTGTAAGCAACAACTACATGGAAAATATTATAAAATGTTTGGATCCAAAAATGACCGGTCAAAATGACCGGCAAGAAGAGAGTTTGACCAGACAAGCCCATGATCAGGCTGGACATTGTCCATTGACTGGCTGTTATTTTGAGCCCTGTTCTGTATTGAATGTTTTCAATTTTTATTTTTGATGGTGTGACAGTGACAACAGAGAACAATACTGAAATTATGAATATATGAAAACCATATAATTTTTATGTGAACTGCAGAGTGAAGAATTTTATTACATGTATTTGAAGGAAGATCATTGCAGTTATATACGCAAGTTATACTGTAAGACTAGTCTTGCACAAGTAGCATTTTATATGAGTCAGGAACTGTACCTTACAAGCATGTAAGATTTGCCTTTTATCGAAGCTAAAAAGACCTTTTTTACCATTTACTCTTAAAGTCAATGTCTTATTTTTTCTGGTGTAAATGAACCTACTGTGTAAGCTGATTATGAGGTGAATGCAGGTTATGTTTTGCACCCAAATGTAGTTCACAGCTGAGATAAGGTTCAGAAATAAGTCCTTAAACATAACCAGGCAGGCACATAATTTACACCTAAAATAGTAATTCTGTACTTGACCACTGGTTGGTTATATGAGTGAGCCGTATACGTTAGTCTTCTAATAATCTTAATCTTGGTCACATTATTGCTATTGCTAAGGGCTGGCGGCTTGGGTTTTTTTCCAGCTACAGTACTGTAAGGATGATCTGCCTCAGTCGAACCCCACTTTATATGAACCCACTTAATACGGACACCTTGTTATTATGGACAGTCTTTCTTGTCCCCAGCCCTTACATTATTTAAATTTAATTTGTAAACATTCTGTGGCCCCTCTTAGCGTCTGTATTAACCCTTTACACCCTAAGATCAAAATTTGAATTCTCATTTGTTGCCCCTATTCATTTCCTATGGACATAATTGGGAGAAGTTGATAAAATATCAAGAAAATTCATCTGGTGTGATCATGTCCTTAATTCTCATGACCACTCTGTTTCACAAAGCATTGATATTACAGGGAGAAATTTGATGCTGATCACTCTTAGAGCTTAAAGGTTAAGAGGGTTTGACTGTACTTTCATAGAAGACAAAAGGAAGATAGAACCAAAAGAGTTTCTTAGCTGTTCAATGCCCCACCTACTGACTCCAAACACCCAGCAACTTTTTAATACTAGTGACAGCCCTGCTTATTGTTTTGCAGTGATGTAATCATTACAAGAGTTCTTAGTTCTACACTTGAAAATTGTGAGAATCAAAGGTTGTGCTTGAGGAAGCCATGATGAAAAGTTAGGGCTGGGGAAAAAGAGCTTCTCCTGACCTTATGGGTATCTCTTATCCATAAGATTTCCAACTTCAGATTCAGGAGCTAGATTTTGACAAATATGTATTCCTGATAATAATGTTTTTCTTGTTTGTGATTATTTTAGTTGAAGACGACTCCAGCCGCACCACCACCAGCTCCAAGACAACCGGCAGCATCACCTTCTGCATCGCAGCCTGCAGTTCTTCAGACTAAAGAGGAACCACCCCCTTATGTGGTGTGTTCTTGTATTTAACCCTCTTGTGATGTAATAGCAAATTAATAACAATTTTATTATCAATATGATCAATAGACCGATTGCAAATGTTATGACATATGCACGAAAGCGAGGCCTTTTGGTGGCAACTGTTGGTAAGGGTCAATTTTCCTTTTCGCTTCAAGAAAGTTTGTTGTTTTCATTTTCTCGAAACGTTTCTATCAAAGATCTCTTGAGAAATTACCTAATTGTGGACAAAATTTATTTGAGTGATCTTTTCTTAAAACTTTAGGTGTTATGTCTAGGTCAGTGCTTTGTCACTGCTCAGTGCAAGCAGCCTTTATTATGCCTATATTTTCCTTGCGTAGAATAGAAGTCAGTGACATGAAGACCAAATTGATTGCTCTGTAAAACATTCTACAGTCACTAGGCAGATTGGAAAGCTTACTCAAAATGAACAAACCCAAAAGAAAACTGCTTGAAAACTTGCTTAAACAGTTCATAACGAGAGGGTCAAGAGTTCAGAAACATTGCCTGCACAGCTTATGTTAAAACGGCTCTTGGAAAAGCAAGGTTCAGTCTTGGAAGTTCTAAAGTATGCTAAAAAATAGCTTAACTCTTCTGGTACATTTTTAATTATAACAGTTCATCATGCTGAAAACTAAACAAAGTTCCCTAGATATATTAAGTTCAATTGTGGAGTAAAAGGAATTAACCCACTCTTTGCCCAAAATATGACTTGGAAAGAAAAGGAAAAGCAAAGCAACAACAACAAAACCTTGATAGCCCATTTCTATGCCGCAATAGGCCTTTTTTTGCTTTTAATCACAGACCACTCACCTTGTGTTATTTTTTCGATTCAACCAGCGCTGAATGCGGTCCTGAGACAAATAGTTTCTGATGATATTTAAGTTCATATTGAAGATTACCTTCAGTTGTGTTAGCTTGCATTTGACAGCTGGTTTGATGCTTTGAGGTTGAAAGAAAGGTGGGCCAAGAATGATACAAAAAGAAAATAGCAATGCACCTTTAAGGGCTGTCCTATAATACTAAAGAATTCACAAGAGCTTTTTGGCTTTGACAATCTGATGTTGTAAGTCAAATAAGGAGGTCCGATAGAAAATGGAAAGTCTCTTTGCAATAACGGTGTGGAGAAGGATAACAAAGCTATTCTTTGAGTCGATGATACATAATCAGTTAAAAAGCAGTTCTGCATGAGCGGCTTTCACACCTGTTTGATGACTATTCTGTCCTAATGCTTCGCACCTGCTGTGTCGAAGCGCTTTCTATGCATGAAAAATAAGGGCATAAAAAAGGCTGCCTTAAACCAAACTGTATCGTAACCCTGACCTAGATATCACTTTTAAAGTGTAAAGGAAAGATATTTCAAGTATATTTTACCCACAATTAGGTAATTCCTTTACAGAAGTTTAAAAGAAATGCTTTGAGAAAATGTAAACAACTTACTTTTTTGAAGCAGAAGGAAAGGAAGAAAGACCCTTAGCAACCATTGCTACCGATAAGCCTTGCTTTTGTGCTTACGTCTCCATATTTGCAATCGGTCTATGATAGTAAAAATTACATAACATAAAAATATATCGTTTGGGGGGCCTGAAAGGTAATTTTCTTATCTCAGGCGACAAACCCCTTAATAATTTCTATCTGAAAAACAAAATTAACATTATCTCCCCTAGATGTTTGGTGCTCCAAAAAAAGAGCCTTTTCCATGACTCACATTGTAGTTTTGTCAACACTTTTGCTCGCTAAAAGCAAACTTATGGTAAACTATGAATGGAAGGCATCCCACCCCCTACCATGCCTACATGTACCCCTTACCATGGTTGCCCTTTTCTATTTATGACATTGCTGCCTACTTAAATTTTTTTCTTTTTCTGCTTTTAAAATTTCTGGGAAATTTTCTGGCCAGCATTTAGGCAAAAAAGAGGCAAATCTTGCACAAAGTACAATAAACTGGTGAATTTACCTAAGGTGCATTATTATAACATGCAATATTGTTATATTTTCATTCTATTTATACTTTATATGCAGGTTGAAGAGGAGCAAGAAAACTTGAGAAAACGTCAGGAGGTATGTGTACTGGAATCATGACAAACATTGAACAGAAAAAAGATTTTGTGCAAATTAGGGTAATGGTAATTGATTCACTTTAACAAGAAAGTGCAGTTGACAAGTTTAGGCCAACAAGGACTTTTGAGTTGTTGCTTGTGATCTTTGCAGTAATTCCTTTTTCTATATGCTTTAATATGCAACATTTTCTTGAGACTGTCACAAATGTAGGTAGCAATGCAAAATCGCAGAGTATTGTCAGAGAAATCCAGATTTAACAAAGAGCCCACTGAAGTGTAGTGCACACTGTGTTGAGTAAGATAACTTTTCTGGCCTATAAAAAGAAAGGAAAGAGAAAGGATTGCGTGGAAGGAAATACTTATTTATTGTATCATTGCTTACAAATATATGTGATGAGTAATATAATGATGTTTTGGATTAGGCTGAGTGAGATGAAGAATATGCAGATTGAGGAAATTGACCAAGAGGGGAAAATAATATAATTAACTCCCTTAGATTTATGAGATCTGCTTAATTCTTTGGGTCATACCTTTAGGTCGTAGCTGCCTCTTTGCATGACATCCATGCCCATTTTTTTCAGTCATTTAATTTACTATTGTTGTTAGTGTTTACAAAATGTAAAGGCTAGAAAAAACACAAGGTTGGCATTGTGGTGAGAGCACTCGCCTCCCACTAATATGGCCCAGGGTTCAAATCCTGGTGTCAACACCAGAATTGTGGGTTGAGTTTGTTATTGGTTTTCTCCCTTGTTCTGAGAGGTTTTTCTCCTGGCACTCCAGTTTTCCCCTCTCTTCAAAAACCAACATTTCCAAATTCCAATTCAATCAGGAATAAGGCAAATGAAGGATCACTATGTGGATGTGCTACCTCTAAAGGCTGGTTTTCACTAGCGACGGAGTCGGAGTCAGAGTCGTAATCAGAAGCATAGAGTTTATGATCTAGTGAAAACAGCATTCCGATTCTGCTTACGATTGTGTCGCTTATGTTCTGCTTTTGATCTAGTGAAAACGAGATTGTCGGAGTCAGAAGCAGAAGAGGAAGACCTAAACCAATCACAAAGCGTGGGAATGTGCACTGTGATCAAGGTTTATCCTTCTGCTTCTGCGGACTCCAACAATCTGGTTTTCACCAGATCATAAGCAGAAAGTAAGCGACAGAGTTGTAAGCGGAGTCTGAAGATATGGAAACATTCTGATTCTTCTGACTCCGATTCCATTGCACTTATGACTCCGCTTACGACACCGATTTTTTATTTTCACTAAGTCGTAAGCGCTCTTAAGGCTCCACTTACGACTCCAACTCTGACTCCGTCAGTAGTGAAAACCAGCCCTAAATCATTATTTTATTTATTTATTATATATTACTGGTGAAAGGTATATAGTATTATTGTATCTTTATTTTGTAGGAGTTAGAGCGCAAGGCAGCAGAGTTGCAGAGAAAAGAGCAGGAGTTACAGAGAATGCAGTTTGGAGGTACTGAACAGTAGGGTTGCAGAATATTCTATTTTAATGTTCATTTTGGCTGATCGAAAACATTAAGTCATACTTCTTACAAGTCTTTAAGGTCAGAGCACACCAGGTGAAAAGTTGCAGCAACCCACTGTGTCGACAGATCACTCTGGCTTATGTACAGGTTGCATGATGAGTTACAAGAACATGTTGCAGTGACACATCGAAGCGACAAATCACTTTGCGTGTACAGGAGAATTTTTGCAATAATCTTTGTCTCTGCAACAAGTTGCAAAAAACATAATTAGACTGAATCTGTGCAACTTTTTGCAGTGACAAAATTCTGTTGTAGAGACAAAGATTTTCATAAAAATTATCCAGTACACGCAAAGCGATTTGTAGCTGCGATGTTTCATTGCAACATGTTGCTACAACATGTCGCCTAGTGTGTACTGACCTTTACCTGTCCGACTACCAGTTCTGTGCTTCATGATCCTCATAGTACAAAAATCAGTGAATATTAAAGTGATAATGATCTGTCCTGGATGTAAGATTTAAGAGTTACACTGTATGTGTAATAAGGCCTTATGTGACTCCTGCTCTTAAATTCTCCCTTTGATTTACAAGCACACCTGGGAGAATAATTATAGCGTTTTATCAGAAATCACTCAAGTAGGACTCTATTCAGGCAGTCCTTGAAATAAGCCTTTCACAGCTATCAGTAATTTCTTTTAATGCAAAATTCGCGGCCGGGATTTGTGTTTGCGGCGCACAGTACACGAAGGTTGGCAATGGGCCTTTAAGTGTAAGGTTTATTCATAAACTGAGTTTGTTTCTTTGCCCACCTGAGGTAAAACTAAATTACTAGGGACCAACAGGCACCACCAGAAGACATCCTCGTAAAAACAACTTTTAAGTTAATTAATGAAGTAGTGCGGCTGACAATAATATTGTTTTGAACAGATAACTTGAGCTGTTTAAACGGGGGCGCAACTTCATTAATTAAGGCTCGGCTAACAGCTCGAAATCAATTATTGATTTCGAGCTGTCAGCCAAGCCTTTCCTTTTTTGAACGGAAAGCCCGAGCCGTTAGAACTGATGACAGTTTTTATCAAATGGATAGCCTGAGTTATTCAAACAGATGACATTGCTTTTTCAAATGGATAACCAGATCTGTTTGAACGGATAACATTTTTTTTTTGAACTGATCGCCAGAGCTGTTGACACCAGGGTTTGATCAAATACCAAATCTTTGCAGAAATAGCCTTTCACAACTATCAGTAATTTCATGTAACACAAAATTCACAGGATTTGTGGTTGGGGTGCACAATGCACCAAGGTTCGCAATGGGCCTTTAAATGTAAGGTTTATCTATAAACTGAGATTTTTTCTTTGCCCACCTGAGGTAAACTTGAGTTACCAGGGACCAACAGGCACAACTAGAAGACATCCTCGTAAAAACAACTTTTAAGTTAATTAATGTTTTCTAAAGGCTAATTTTGTATTAATTTTCCATCACTTGAAGGTACCCAATACTAATTTTCATCACAATTTCGACAATTTTTTTTTTTTAATTTCTTTTAGTAGCATTACAATAAATGAAATAATAAATTAAATTAGATCTTAACATGTATTAACCTTTATATTGCAGGTTACAGAGAAAACAACTTTCCACCTCTGCCATCAAAATGCCCTTGCAAGCCATGTTTTTTCCATGATATTAGTATTGACATTCCCATTCAATATCAGAAGACGTGCAAATTACTTTTCTACAGATGGCAAGGTAGGGCTGGTCATGATCAAAACATGAATTGTTTTTTGTTGTTTCTTTCTTCTGTAGAAATATGCCATTGATTGTAGAATTTTGTGGTAGAAGAAAAAGAATGAAAGCAGGTTTTATGTCAGCCACTGGCTATTGGTGTGATTCAGCACCTGTGCATATTTAACCTACATTGTTAGGGCAGAGAATGATGTCATGTTTTTGAGCTGCACCTTTTTTCAAAGAGTACAAAGAAAAACAGGGTTTTTTCGAGAGGCTCTTAACCCCACCAGGGCTCGAAAAAATAGGGAAGCAGCTCTCACAGTTTGCTTGCCTGGGCCCACTTCTTACTCGTCTTAGTTAATGATTTTGTTGGAGGGTGACTTGCCTGGATCTTTGCCCTTGGGCAGCAAGTAAGCTTGAAAAGTTACTTACCCAGCAAGAAAGTCTACTTGTCTGGGATTACCAGATGAGACTTTTTTGAGTCCTACCTAGCAAGCAGAAAATATAACGGAGAGAGTGAAGTTACTACTTACTTAAAAAACATCGCCACTGGACAAAAATTAAGTTTAAACCCTGCCTCTGATTAGAATGCCAACTCCCCCTTGTCACCCTGCCTTGTTCGAATCATTCCTGTCTTATCAGGGTTCCAAGTAAAAGTCAACCATCCCATATGTACATTATTCTTTACGATAGACTATTAGTAATACTTCAATCTTTGTCTTGGTGGCTTGTATGATTGTCATGTGTTTATTTTTTTTTATTAAAATGCTTTTGTCAAACTTTTAAATGTAAGCCTAGAAAGATGCCTTATACTTTGCTTTGAATTGGCATTCATTTGGAATTTGAAAGCTAAAAACTACAAAAAAAACCTCTGCTTTTGGCAGTATTTACTTTGAAGTACAGTTATTCAAGTAGAATGTTTTGACCTGATCTCTGAGGTAAATCTTCAAATTGAATATAGAAACTACTTCTGATCAGATGACCCAAGATTTGTGTATTAAATCCTGTAAAATACAACCCAGTAAAGATCTTCACTCGGCAGTTTCCATAAACCTTTTTGATACCATCCAAATTGTTTTAATGTTGAAATGACCATAAATGATCTGATAGACTCCCTCTCTGAAGTAAATGCCTTTTGTCTAATAAGTGCCTCCCTTACACTAACTTTTGAGTTTGTATTAGAACACCCCCTATCTAATGGACGCCCCCCAGTCAGTATTCTTGCTTGATTAACGAAGGTTACACATTGCACATCTTGTCCAATGTTTGAAAAGTTCAAAGATAAATAGGGTAACAATGACAGTTCACACAATGATCCTGAATGAGGATTCTGACATTAAGGTTGAAATTTGAAAAGCAATTTAGACGGCCTAGAAGTATTAATAAATAGACTGGTTATTTTGCTATCGATAAACTATATTGATTTTCTTCCTGAAAACATATTAGTCGTGTTGAACTTTCTACAAATATGAAGTAAATGCCTCCTATCTATTAAACGCCCTCTCTTGGACCCCTAAAATGAAATAAACATCCCAGGCTTCTATTAGATTGGTATGTATCTTGTATCTTGCTGCTGTTACTGTTGTAAAAAAGTAGATGTGTTTTCTGTTTTTCTTTCAGTCTACTCTTTCACAATGTTCTATAACTTCCTTGCCGCCTTTGCCTTGCTTGTTGGTGATGCTGAGCCAATTCATGAAGGCGAAACATTTGGACTCTCGATACTGTACTTAGTTGCAAATGTACCTTTGTCATTTTTGGGGTGGTACAGGCCTGCTTATAATGGTCTAAAGTAAGTAAGGATAAGAATCACAAAAGTTTAAGTCAGCAAAGTGTCAGCTTGAATGTTTCATGAAATAAATTTTTTAGAAAAATATTGCTGGTAATTTTGTAGCTGTTGGAAGGGTAAATTAGTCTGCAACGACAGGTAACCCAAGTGCGAAATATGACCATCAGCCTTGTTACATAAGGTTCAAAATATAAGGATTTGTATGGTGAAAAAAATAATAATTATTATAATTACAATTATTGTTACTGTAACCTATGATTGTGAAAGCATTGAAATAAAAATTGGCTAACCTCAGCGGCATGTGTTTCTTTTTTCCTGTGTGGTTTCCTGGGTTGATTCATGGCCATTATATGCATTTTAATTCAGCTGGTTTGTTCTCTCAATAATCTCAATTAAGACACATAAAATGGCCATAAATAGACTTGGGAACCACCGAGGAAAGAAGAAACACACAAATTAAGTGAGGTTAACTGAGTTTTTGTTTTACTTTCATTCTTAGGTTACAGAAACAGTCATTTGTTTACCATGCAAATCCTTATACATGTATTTCAAACGTTGTGCAGCAATGTCGATGGTCGTACTTTAAACCTTGCCACCTGTGTTGCAACCAACACTCCAACAGCAAACAGCGGTAATAGCTGATAGCATGTGGCCTCTGTTGTTGTAAACTTAGGGGTTTTTTTCTGCTTGGTTAAGTTTTACTAACAATTCCATGGCCCTTTTCTGATGCATTCAGGCTGGGATAATTTATAAGCTGACTTAAACTTTTTTATGATTACTGGCCCTCTTAGCTTCCCTATCCATTTCCTTTTTGTTGCAGTTTACTGTTTTGTTCTGTTCTTTAACTTCCTTGCTGCAATGGCCCTACTGATCAAGGGACCTGGTGAATCAAAAACGGATACTGGTTCAACTTTTGGCCTGTCAGCCTTATACTTAATAGCTAATGTCCCCTTATCCTTCATTGGCTGGTACAGGCCATGCTATCGTGCTTTCAAGTAAGTTTTTTGTTTTACACCTGCATGCAGGACTGGAAATGTAGGCCATTTTCCAAACTGGCCGCATATTTCCCACCTTGGAACTTTTACAGAGGACCCAGTCTGCAAATTTGGTATCACACTGATTCCACAACCATATAATGAATGAAGGACATTCAATTTAGGTTTCTGGGAAACTGCCCACCCACCCCTCCCCTAAGGGACTTGTCAGAAATTAGCAGGGGGCGGGGTGGGAATTTGAAATGGGGGTTCGGAAATGAGGTGACCCATTCCTGCAATGGGAGTGAAATTTGCTAACCCTCCCCTTGAGCTTGGCCTAAAATATCATGACCCTCCCCCTATCGTATAAATGAGAAAATCTAGTTCTTGCAATACACTAGGGTGCGTCAGTATTATGAAAACTCAAAATATATTTCTAATCTGTTCTTTGTAATGCTATAGCTGTATAAATACATTTTAGATGACAGCATTAAGAGTCCGACTCTGATTCTGACAGCTGATCACTTGACAGAATAAAGAACTTCCTTTTTCTTCTGTAGGTGAACCTCTACATGATCATGGGCATATATTTGCATGACCCACCCCTTTTAAACGGCCCATTTTTCATGACCCCTCCCTTTTCTGCTGTCTCAAAAAGTTGTGACCCTCCCTCTGTTTCCCCCCCCTCCCCCCTGCTAATTTCTGACAAGACCCTAAGCCAACATTTTGCCCTAAGCGAGCAGTAAGTGATAATGTTGGCTGTGGGGAGGGGTAGGTGGGCAGTTTCCCAGAAACCTAAATTGATCCCAAATTTGCAGTAAAAATTAAACCCACCATATTCCCATGCAGTGATATGAAAAGTATCTTGGTGGAATGAAATCCCTTTAGATCCGTAAGTTGTAGTTAGGTGTAAATTAAACTGAAATTTGGCTTAATTATTGCTTTTAATTCACTTTTTTGTTGATCAAAGAGAAAACCTTCCAACACCTTTACTGGATGCTTGTCTTTGGTTATAGTACAGCCTAAAATCAAGTTGATGACTGATCCTCTTATAAATTCATGAAGGATTTGAAGACTTGATTGGCGATGATTGATTCTTGTGTTTGTTACATGTTTCCTGTCAGAATAACCAAACCGAAACAGCCTTTGTTAAAGTTTCAGTTAGTTGGAATCAAGTGTTTTTTTTCCTTTTTTTGTATTTTTCAGGAATGACAGCTCCTTTAGCTACGTGATTTTCTTCCTAATCTTTTTTCTGCACATAGGAATAAATATTTTTTACTGTCTTGGAGTTCCTGGTTCAGGAGCATGGTAAGTTCTGAGCATACTTAAAAAACCCTTATAGATTAGTCCTTTTCAACACAACACACAGGAACTTTTAATATTATATCCGATTAAAATTTAATCTCCGATTAGCTAATCAGCCTTCGCGCAACTGAGCCCAAGGCATTTCCTCTATTTATTATCATTCAATCATGGGTATTATCTTCTGTAAATAGTTATTAAGTCAAGGGCATACGTCTGTGGTTAGTCAATCAGTCAGCAGTATTAATTACCCATGATTGATTAGCATTTAATCATCCCCAGGTGATCTGGCCGTCAATGATAAGCCAATCAACATTGAGCCAAAATTATTTTTAAAGCTGGACAGAATTCTTTCTGTGCCTAGACCGTACAAACCAGCAGCTTTGATGGATTGTCAGAAATGCTACTGTTTTCAGTTAGAAATATTCACAGTCGTCCATTCATATAAGTACTTCTCATCTTTCTGATACCATCTAGAGTTCTACATGTAGCACGACGTTGGAAATAATGCCAAAATTCATGATAAATTTAGCACTCTAACTACCCGCAACCACCATGAAAGACAAAAATGAAACTGATCGCTACGGGCCCCTTGTGTCATCTGGGCTTCTTATTCTTCTGTTCAAAAGCATTTTCACGGATAAGTTTCTCGTTTCTCTATAGAGCATCAAATCATTACATTGCAGGCGAAAAGGATAACTTTTAAGCTTTCATTTCTGAATTGAAATTTAGCACTAACCCTGGGTTGTCTTAACCCTGCTTTGAATAACCCGGCCCTGGACTGTATTATTATACACATGAGATTTACTTTATTTATTGTTTGTTTGTTTTCTTTTTTCAGTGGTTTTATCAATGCAACTCAGGCAATACACAACAGTTTACCAGTTGGAGCCATGATGTTTGTGGCCGGTGGACTGTTCTTGCTTGGTGTGATCGTAGATATTTTTCTTCTTTTAAAGGTTTGTCTTCTATATAATCGTGCCAGCTAATTGTAGCTAGCTAACAGGTATCATATGATAAATCAATCTGATTCCTGGAGATATGTTTGTAAAGGCGGGGTTTGAACCCTGGTTTGACATGTCATAACGTTGTATACAATTACAAGATGATCTTCACAGCTTGGAAAAATGGGAATCCGATTGGTGTATGGAATTTAAAATTATACGGGTAACACGCAGACGGACACCTTTCATATTTCAGTAAAAACTTCATGGCAAGGTCCTGGAAACTGTTGATACTACTAAATATTTAGCGATCAACCTCTCTCACGTGATTTACGCTGGAATGATCATGTAATTGAAATTACCACCAAAGCAAACGAGACTCTGAACTTTTCTACGCCGCTATCTCCGCACTTGTTTGGCCAAATCCAAAGAACGAGCATACAAAGCCCTTGTTAGACCGATTGTTGAATATAGTGCCGATGTCTGGGAGGCGAACTATCACTCGCACACAATCAAGCTGTACCCTTGCGTAGCTAAGAACATACATTAACAGCAGGTCGAAATGATTCAACGCCGAGCAGCTCGCTGGGTACTCGGGCGCTACGACAGATTAGACAGTGTTACTGATATGATATCTTCTCTCAAATGGAGATCTCTGGAGCTCAGGCGATCTCATGCACGTCTCTGTCTGCTGTACAAACAGTGTAATGGATTAGGCTCTTACGATTGCGACAAGCTTCAGAGAGAACATAAGAGCAGAATGGACACCAGGCTCTCGTCTCTCAGTCATCGATTTGAACAGCTACGTTGTACATGTGATTATTAAAAGAACTCTATTTACCCTAGTAGTTCACAGTGGAACAATCTCTCACCAGAAATTATAGCATCTACTTTGCCATGTTCATTTAGGTAATCCCTGTATAATCTTACATATTGATTAGTAATTTTATGTTTTTATTCATTGTCGTAATTTTTATTATTTAAAGCAGTCTGCAATACTCTCTTAAGAGTGAAGACTTTATTGGTAAATAATTACATCCTGAAGTAAAATATTTATTGATGTTGACAGGTACACAAGATATACCGCATGGCAGGTGCAAGCTTTGAGAAAGCTCAGGGAGAGTTTGCACGGGGAATGGCCAGCAACCCGCATGTGCAGAATGCAGCCACAGAAGTAGCGGCGGCTGGGGTGCGCAGTGCTATCTCGGGTGATAACAGGAAGTGATCAACAGGTTTAAGAGGACATTATTATCACATAATTATGGACAAACTGAGGCTGAGAAGCTGTTCATAGACGTACCTGGATTCCGAAAATATAGAGACTCCATTTGGTAGTGGTATTAAGTTGATCAATGCAACTTTAAACTTGAATCTTGGTTGCATTTTTTTTTTTTTGAAATACCAGCTTTCTTCATTAATCAGGGCTCAAAAAAGCCCGATACACCTGGTATTCTTGGACAAAACACTGTCATTTTGCTTGTTGGGCGGGTAACTTTTTAAAGCTTATGTGCCCAATGAGCAAGAATCCAAGCAAGTCATCTTATAACTGAATCGTTCAGCAATGGATCTGTGCAAGCAAAGTGTGAGAGCTATTGCCCAAAGGACAAGGTGGAATTCGTCACTTTCGAAACGAGAAGGGAACTGGACTCCGTTTCTCAAAAGGGGGAGAAAGGTGTTTTATGTTTGCCGTGTTTGCATCCAAGATTCAAGTTTCAATAATTCTGATAATGATACAATGAAGCTATCAGTTAACGAAGCAAAATTGACTGGTTTGTGAGCTAGGAACTGTGCTACTATTACAAAGGTTTTGATTTTAAATTTGCCTTCGGGCCCGAAAAGTTTCCGGGCTTTTCGAGAAACAGGTCCCTGGGGCCGAGTTAACTTTCGCAAAGACTTCTGGGACTGTTACTGGAGACAGGGAAAGAGTTGGGCAATGGCTGACCAGCTCGTCCCCAGTAACGATCCCTGAAACAATTTCACGACGCATTTCGGCTCCAGTTCCCTTCTGTTCTCGGCGAATTGCATTTTTTTGAGCCCTGCCTAAGTAATTAATTTTTCAAAGTTTCTCATTCTAAAGACTTGCTGTCTTTACAGAGGAGTAATTTCAGGAGTTGTTAGCTTTTCTGCCAGTCGTTTTCAGAAAATTCTGAATGTAATGTTTAGTGCGGCCAATTCCAGCCATCCACAGTTTTGAATTAGTAGAGGAAGTCATATATTGACAGTATAAAATTAATTTAAGAGCCACTTAGTACAAGGAGAGCCAACCAGAGTTACTCTGTGACATTTTAAAGGTGTGTTATTTTTTTATACGTCATTGTGGTGAAATGTCGTGCAGACCTGTAAAGAATTAAATTGCTTGTAAACATAGTACTGAGATGGTGTAACCTACAACCGACCAAACGTGGCAAATTGTAAAATTAATCTTATTTGTTGAAAGATATGGAGTAAACAGTGCAGATTTACCAAACGCACGCTGAGTCTATGGTTTTAGAAGGTTTTATTCTTCTCAAAATCGGTTTAGCGTAGCGTAAAAATAGTTTGAGTCTCACGCGCGCGAAAAATACAATGACTGAAATTAAAATACAATGACTGCCACCACAGCTAGGCAGGCTATCCTCTGTTGGTGTTGTCATTGAAATATGAGCATCGTCGAACTTTTATACATGTATATAATAGTAAGTGAACGTCAAGCCGGCTACAGGTCATTCCAAAAACAGGTTTGACCGAAAATGTTTCAATAAAAGTTCTTGCCTGCGGAACAGGCATTAGTTTTTCCCCTTTTTTAGGCGAGTGGAGACAAGCGTGAAGCGAACACTTAGCGAAGTCCTTAGGATTATTAGGGGTTTCCCGGATACGTCACAGATCTTCTGGAGTCCCGTACAAACGTGAGTCACCAACTCTCCCGGATAAAACTAAACTGAGCCAGTACTAGAAGCTGAATTTAGCCTAAGCCTCTTACAACAAAAAAATAATAATTTCCCCAAACTCATTTTTTTTTCGATCACAGCACGGTTTTTGTGGCATATCACTATTGTTTTTGGAATGGGATAGCATATACACAGACGCTGTTTTATTATTAGGCTAGGAATGGGGATGCCTAAAACGCGGGGATGCCCATATCACCCATGTAACACCTATAATCCCTGAGCCACACCCATAATTTGGGACCAGGTCTGGGACTGGATTGATTTGTGTTAATGGGGGAGGGGACTGGGTGGAGGCGGCGTTGGTGCTAAGTTTAATGCCGAACAAAACCCCTATAGTGGGGGGCTAAGGGGGGGGGGGGGGCCCATTCGGCTGCTGACTACGCGTTTTTAAGCCAGGGCTGTACAGGTCCTTCTACTGGAATGAGCCTTCGCAGGCTGTCACGCGGGATGATTATCTGATTATCTGATTACAGTATTCGATAGATATAGGGCCAACAACTCCACGCAGTAATTTAAAGGGACTGGTTCACGATAATGCGCATGCGCGCCGTTTGTCTCTTTCAGAATAAATTTGTTGGGTCAACACTAAATTCGAAATCGCCATTACCGGTACAATCATTGAAAATCCTTCGTTTTATTCGGACATCCGTCGCTTTGGCTGGTCTAGTTATACTTCGGTAGTGGTGATTAACGTGTGGTTGTGTCGTTTGACTGGTTGCGTTTTAAGAAGACGCAAAAAATAATGTTTTGATCATGGAGGTTCAGAAAAGCAGCGTGGCCGTCCGGCAACAGGACGTTCTCAAGAGTCTCTGGAGATAGAGAAGCTTAGCCTATCGAACTGGTATGGTTCTAGGAGTAGTGTGTGGCATACGAAAAGAATACACGAGACTTGGAAAGTGGTTAAAGGCATGAGTTCGTTCAACTTTGGTTTGATTTTTGACTCCGATCTGTAGTTATACCGCAACAGGCCGCGCGATCTTTACCGATCTGGTACACTTGAAATGTTCCTTGTATCTTTGCTTTACGATCGTATATGTTTAAGAATTGATGTTTTTAAAATAAATTATTGCCTGAATATTCTGTTTATAATCTAGTTTCTTTATGTGTGCTACTCGATAACATTTGTTTTGCGGAACATTGACCCGATGCAACGCGAATGAATTTGTTCATTTGCTGATAAGCAATTGAAATTTATGCTCAGTTAAGGATAATCTTTATACTCATACGTTGTGTGTTTTTTGTCACCGGTCAGGCGCTATTTGTAGGTATTTCTGGGTTTATATAAGGCGAACTGAGAGAACAGTAATAAGATGTTTGTGTACAAATTTTGTTTGCCGATCGGTGACTGTTTTGTTAGCGTGGGTACGACCTCGTAAAAATACACGTTGGTAAATGTTTGTTTCAAAGCAAGACAGGGCTGTAAATCTTATTCTTATCGGCTGCAACATATATCTGAGGAGTAGCAAAGAATAAACTGGAATTATGGGGATAAATAAATTCAAACCAAATGCCCGGAAATACTCTCGCGTCGCGAACAATTAATTTGAATTTTGTAAATCTACTTGCGTGCATCTAACTCGCTTCCGATTGGTTGAAAAACAATCAGCTACTGTCAGAACTCACACATGCGCACTATCGTGAACCAGTCCCTTTAAGCTTGTGTTCGTTCCAAACCGACTTCTAAATCTGTCCACCAGAAGACCTGAAATGACCCGTCCACTTCCCGCAAAAGGGAAAAGTCGGCCCCATTGAAGCCGGGATGGGACACGCTGGGGGCTACGTCCGTCATTTTGTCCTTTTTTTAACATAGACGCGACTCATTTCTCGATTGGGCGTTGCCCTCGCGGGCAGCCCGATAAAAACAGAACGACAAAGAGGCAAAATTGACTTGTTTGGTAGCATATGAGGAAGCTCTCCATTTGGAAAAGTCGTAGTCTGCGTAGCAAGCGTTTCCGTGTGGTTTGGGAGCAAAGAACGAGGAACGAGAGTCAGAGACTGCGCGAAAAAATGGCTCTCGTTCCATTTCTCGCGCGGCCAAAACCGAAAATCATGCTCCCTGGTCTTTGTTTGCTCCGAAACCCAAAGCAAACGCTTGCTACGCAGGCTACTTGTTTGGTGTCTGATGTTATCGCCCATTTCCGGCTTTTCGCAACAGAGTCTAGGCTCGTTTTCCGCCGGCTTCTGTTTCAATGCGTTCTTGGGGGGGTAGCTAAGGGTCACGAGCAAACAATCAAAACTAAACTAAACAACAATTGCAGCAAGAAAAAGAAGTCTACCTTGCTTTCAATCATAATCTCATAGCTGGCCGTTTCTTACCCTGGGTGCCAGAGGCTTTTCATGCGCGGTTTCCTGTTTTCTCGCGGCTTCGCAGCTCATGTCTTCGGCCTTTGGCCGAACACGTGTCGGCCTGTGAACCTTCCCGATGCACGCGAGAAAAAACCTCTGGTACCCAGGGTAGCCGTTTCTACGTTCTTCCAAAAATTCGAAACCGTACAGGTAAACCTGTCTCCTCGTCTTAAAACTGATTATCCTGATCCAAGCTGGCTCATTCTCTCTCTCTCAGCATGATCACATCCCGGGGCGGGGGTTGAAGTGGTGCTTGGGTTAATTTTTGCTGGGTATGTGAAGCTGCCTGCTGGCAGGCTACCCTACAATTAGCACTTACACGACGGGTGCAAGGACTGGACTTCCGCCCTGGCACCCTTCGTGTAAGTGTTAATTGTCATAATGCAAATTAGTTGGTAAACGCAACAGTGGTCATAGGTACTAGACGAAAGGCAGACGTGCCGTCCGGCACAAATAGCTCGATTTGACGGGGAAATTATGGATCTTTTTTCGAGCCGATCTCCCAGAGAGGAAGAGGTTTCACTCTTGGACTGGAGCTGAAAAAGTTGCAGCGGATTTGAATTTCGGCGAAAAAAACGGCATGTTGCGACTGGTCCAGGATCGACCCTGCTAGTCTGCTACACAGCCGTTTTTTGTGTAGCAGACTAGGACCCTGCAGGAGCCGATGGCTCCTGGACCCTGCTAGACTACGAGTAGTCCCCCATTTGTCCTCAGGGGTAGTAGAGTGAGCGAAACACGAGCGCGCGTGAAAATCACTCCACGCGAGAAAAGGCCCTGCCAGATCGAAGTGACCAGCCTTCACTTCCTTCTATGAAAAGAGTAACAGTGGTTACGCAATAAAGCCAAAAAACCCAGTAAAACGACAAACAGACACCAAGACGCAGTGGAACACATTGCAGGTAAGTCTTTTTTTATCCCTTTCATTTAAGAAAAAGTAAGGTTTAGCGTTATTTAGCGTTCACAGATATCAGCAATATATTTCTTATACAAAGTCTCTTATATTTAGGGGCACCGAAAATAAAGCTCGAAACAGGAGCCCATGGGCTCCTGGTTCGAAACCACTTAAACATTAAAAAATGGGTGGGGCCACCCACTTTTTAAGGGAAAAGCCCTGGGGACGAGGTTGAGCATAAAGTACTTTAGTATTTAAACGGTAGATATCGGCATATTTTTATCCCCTAAAAAGTTTTCATCTGCCTGTTCGGATTTTCTAGCTGAAAGTCTAGTCATCCGAAAACAGGCTCCTGTCCGAAAATTATAGGGATCAAAACTTACCTTTTCGAAAATTTCAGCCAGAATTCCCGAAAATTCTAAGTGACCTTTTTAGGGTAAAAATCGGTTAAAAATGGGCAATTATACCATTGTTTAGACGTTCGAAAATCCTACGAGAGGCAGGCAAGCAA
>CALNXK010000022.1:602500-617500 GCA_942486035.1 Porites lobata | reverse complement strand
ACCTTTGAAAAATTTGTCCAAGAGTCCAAATTTGTCGACTTCTTTGAAGAGAAAATCCGAACCCTCCTGTTCGAAAACCCATCATCCTTTGGGGGGATAAAAAATGGAATGTCCCTAGTGCTTGTGCATCTGTTATGGAACACTTCACCCTGACAGCAGAGGCTTTCTTTCGCTTGCACAATTTTTTCCTACTCGAGAAAGAGTCTGCATAGATCGAGTAAGATCTTTGATGAGCATGTGCAGCATGTTGGTGGGATATAGTCTTGAACCAGGTCTAGTTGCTTTGCACTTGTTACAGCGTGCTCGGTTGTGACCATTAGTTTATCAAGAAACGGATGCTCACTCTTGAATAAACCAGTTTGATGACAGAAAACAAGATGCCACCTCAAAGCCTTGACACCATTTAGACAGAGCCTTTTTTCCCCTCACTCAAGAAGACAAAAGGAAGATCTGCTTGCAGGGCAGGGAACACTTCATCTGCTAGTGAGCTTTATTTGAGACCTTCCATTGTTTTTGATAACTTTCGAACTATGAATATTATAGTTATCCTCTTCATACCCAACATTCTGTTATTCCATTTAATTGATCACCTCAGACATGTACACATAGTACAATGTTCTGTCAAATCTCTTTAATAATAATTAAAACCTAGACAGAAAACCAAAGGGACAGTAGCCTTTGATACAGGCGTACTTGATACATGTAGGTGAGTGGCTTGTATCTTTCAGCCACAACCTGTGATTTGGAAAGCAGAGGAAGATTGGGGAGAGTGGAACAAATAAAGCAGCATGCAAAGAAAGTTGTGTCCGATAGACTGGGGCTAGTGGATTTTACCATCGGGCTAGTGAATTCTGTTATCTTAACTTGCCCGCCTGGCAACTGAAATTTTTTAAGGAATTCAAATCACATAAGAACTGTTATCAACCCTGCTCATCATCAGGCTAGTTAAAATGACTTTTGTGCTAGTACGTGCTAACTACAGCTTCCCCTAATGGTAAGCTGTAAACTGACTTTCTTTGCACCCTGATAGAGTGTAGGGAAGGTTAGGGGTTTAAGAAGATATGCCATTTTCTTACTTGCTTTCTTTGCTTCTGTCTTTGCCAAGACACAACTGCAGTACTTGTGCATCCTTAGAAAACTAGCAGTAACCAATGTTTAGGAAGTGCGGGCAAACACGTGCTGTTACCTTAGAGATGTGATTAATGAGAACCGGTTTCTAATTTGCAGATCAAGCAAGGAAAAGGTGATGTATGAAAAGGAAGTAGTAGATCAAACAGCAAAAGTTGAGAAGATGAAAGAAGAGAAAAAGGATGAGCACGACATTAAGAAACAGGTTTGTTGTGTGACAACATTAGAATTATTGTGCGCCACAGTGAAGAAACTTCGTATTTATGCACATAAAAACTCTTATTTTCTATCCTGTGTTAATTAATAATATTTCCTTATGTGGAGTTTCTGTCATTATTTGCTTGTGATGCTATGTAGTTGATTAATCTAAGAATACATTAATAACTTTTTATTTCTAAAATCTATGAGTTCTTAAAGGCATTATTTTCCAAGAACAATGTTCCTACAGTTCTTTAGTCTAAGACTAATTGTGGCTTCAATTAAATTGCAGATAGAAGTCCTTGAAGAGTCCAAAGTTATGATTCCAGATTGCAAAAGGAGAATTAAGACTGCCTATTTAGACCTGCAGGAACTTGTGGTAAGTGATAGTGATTCATCCAATGAACATTTTGAAACTTATGCTATATAGCTTTCACCACACTCTGTGTGTAGTTCATGAAATTATTAATTCATGATTAATATCCATTGTTAGTGGTTAAGACATAAATAGGAAAATATAAGTCCGCCGAGAGTGTGTTCTATGCTAAAAATCTAAAAATCATTGTCTTCCAGGCCCTGGAAAACTACTTAAAAATTTCCTTTTCTCTTCACATTACTGGATTTTCATAAATATTTTATTGCTGGATGGGTATGTAGTGTCATATAGGATGCAGTGTAGGATGGGAACTGTTAATTTCTTGAGGAAAACTACTGTCAAATTTACGTATTTAAAGCCTTTTACAAAATAGTGAAAGGTTTGTGTTCAGTGTTCTGTTTTTCTTTTTTTTTTTTCATATTGCACCTTGAAAAACGTCTGGTATTTCATTCATTCTCCCTCACTGAGAAACTTCCAGAAATACTGAGTTGAATTTGTTGCAACATGCAGTGTGACAGTCAAGAAATGGCAAGTTAATAATTTAGGTAGAAATTGATGGATGAAAAGCAACAAACCACTAACACACTTGATTATTTTTTCTTTCTTGACTTTAGACTAAAACAGAGAATGATCTAGGTGATACAGAAGAATACAAAACTGCCAAGCAACTTTTGGAAGAAACCAAGCTAGAAGATTAACTACCTGACAAGAAAATTGAACTAATATACGCCATCTCTTCTTTTTACAGTGTGAAAATACTAAAAAGAGTACGCAGTTTATCACAGGCAATATATAAGGGTAAATGTATATTGTTCACTTCAGTGAAGGTGGACACATGTTAGAGTGTTAAAAATACTTGATCAAACACAGAAAAAGGTTGGCTTTTTAACTTTAACTTATAATGGAAAAATATAGTCAACTCTTTTGCTAAGATGGACACTGTCTCGTTGATCTGCACTTTTTGTTTTCTAGAGATAGCCTGCATAAAATGCCTTTTGTTCTCACTTTTCAACCAAGTGAGGAACACTAGACACGTGTGACAGGGTAAGGCATAGAAAAAAAATGTTTTTCCCCCATTGTGCATGTGGCACTTCTTGCTCACTTCACGAATGCCTTTGCTTTCCTGTAATACACGAAAAAATAATGCCTGTTCTGCAGGCTGGAACTTGTTTTGTTTGATAGATCAGTTACTGCAGATGGACAAGGCAAAGACAGTGTAAGATACAATTATAGTGTAGAGAGGAATAATTAAACAGTGCAAACGGCCCGTACTTTGGTGGACACCAGAGTTTGTGACTGTTCATAGCCTTTCTCTTATCCATGGTCTTTTGAACTGTTTAAGGTCGAAAAATACCCTAAAACGAGGATCGTTTTGAAAATTTTCGAAAGTGGCAGCTAAACCTAAGGTTATGGAAAACTTGAAAAGGTCATGGAAAAAGTCATGGAATTTGAAGAGCTCAAATGAGTATGAACCCTGTTAATCAAGGTTGCAGTACGTGCTATCAGCCTTGACCTTTGGCTCAGCTGATAACACTTACCTCAACCTTGATTATTGCCGATATCACAAAAACCTCATCCAATAATTGTTTATTATTGTTCATCAGAAATAACAGGGTATACCCAGCCAATTGATAATCAAGTAAGACTGGAAAAATCTCTTTATAAGAATTCCATTTGTTTTTCATCTGCATGCATGAAGTAATATTAACGTTTGAGTTTTGTTGACTGTGGACCACTTTTATTAATATTTTAGAACACTCATTTTGTGGTATGATTTACAACAACAACAGAGAAAAACGTATCTTTAAAAAAAAAAAAAGTTGTCGGTGGATGACTGCTGCATTACAAGTCTACTAAAACGCTAATATTTTTATTTGTCATATTGTTCTGTGATTGATCAAACATTTTCCATGATTGATTATCACTTATAACATAGCTAGAAAATTCGCCTAATCAAATTCAATAGCGCGAGCGTGCTTCATATTCCTATTGAGCACGCTGATGACGTCAATAAACTGTTCGTAATTCCTCGAGTTGTTGTGAGCTTAGCAATCCTGAGTCTCCTGAGTGCATCCATAACTCAGCAATAGACAATGAAGCGTTTACCATGTGTTTTGTAAAGAAATTTAAGAGGAAACGTTTGAATTTGTTAACCGATAGTAAGGAAAAGAGGTGAGTGTTGTTGTTGTTGTTGTCATCTCCGCGAGCTGTGCGGGCTATGGCGTGAGCTCATTCTTTGCAAAGTTGTTTTCTCTCAATAACAATTTTTCGGTAAATTAATAGTTTTCCGGCACCTAAATATGGATTTTACAATCATTTTAGAGTACACTTTCTCTCAGTTTCAGGATAAAAACATAAGATTAACTGTGAGGAAAAAAGATATATTCACGTAAACATTGACGCGTACTGCTTTGAGCGCGCCCTTCAATAATAAAATTTTCAGTTAACTGCTGCATTGATCGCTTTGATAATGTTATAAAACAATTAGTTCATGCTGCAGCTGTGCGTATGTCGAGATATTGAGCACTTGGGAAGTTTGGAGAGCACTCAAGAGGCTAGAGTTGCACTCGGCTGCGCCTCGTGCAACTCTTACGCCTCTTTCGTGCTCTCCAAACTTCCCGCGTGCTCAATATCTCGACATACGCACGCTGACGCATGAACTAATTGTTAATTCTTTAAGGGTTTTCAATCAATGATTGATTTTAATCAATGATCAGCACATCACTTCTTGTAGGTATGACAAAGAAACATTCTTCCTCATCAACAATTTCTTTAGAGTTACACAGCTTTCTGAAGCCATCTGAAACCCTTCCTCAGTGATGCTTGAGGTTACTGTAGGTGTCCATTTTGGAAGATGTCAATCTCATATCGATGTAGGCATTTGTTAACAGAGAGTTGGCTCAATAAAATTTTATGTTTGTGTAGTAGTGGAGAGAAGGAGAGAAGTTGTGGTAAGAGAGAACTCTACTCACATAAAAACATCGCTCCTCAATTCTCATGATAACCTGTGCACTGAGACAACCAAGAGAAGTTTTAAGCTAATCACTGTTATTTAAGTAAGATCAATCATAAAATGTTCTAGTTTGTACTCCTCTGTAGCTGTTAAATTATTATTAATAAATTATTATTAATATTATGGAACCTTTGGAAATAAACTATGAAATATACAGCATTTCTGTCTCCTATTTGCCTAGTGTCTTCAGAACTGTGCTTCTGCAGCACCCAGTGGCTTATGGCAACTTGCCTTTTCCATACTGTGACAAGGTTTTCGCACAACAGCATTACAGGGGTAGGCTCAATAGAATGGAGAAGATAATACCTCATGCTGCCATGGTAGCAACATTTCAGGGTCTCAACAAACTGTGGCCTTGCAAATATGGCAAAAGATTGGCATGTATGACTTTCCAGTGCATGATTGCACTCAGAACAAAACGGTAGCCCATACTTTTCTTCCATTGTTTGACGATGCAAATAGCGATCTCTGTCAAGAAAGATTGTTCAGATCCAGAAATTGTGCTACCATGGTAATGTGATGTCACACTCCTCTCTATTACTAGCCTCTGTTCAGGAAGTGACCCCAAGCTCCTCCCGTGAAAAGCAAAAGTCTCTTCCCAGGGACGAACATGACTGGACCCAAGGGAGCATTAAAAATCGAGCCCATTACCAGGGCTGTCACTAAGATTTCAAATTGTGGGGGAAATACAAATTCTGGTATGGGAACCAAAAATCAAACAGTTGGGGATTTCTTTTGGTTCTCTTTCTCTAAATCTCTTCCATTTTCCATGAAAGTAGCCAGGGATGATGGACATAGTAGCCGGCAGAAATCTCTGTCCCCAAGCCTTAATGACAACCCTGATAATACCAATGCTGTGCAAGATGTCATAGGTTCAGAGTGCCTGGGCTTGCTTTCATTGAAAAAAGTGACATTCAAGTAATCATTCAATAAGGCCTGACCAAAATTTTCCATTGTCTAATGAAATCAATTTTGAGGTTGGGCATGAAGAATATTAAAAGATTAATATTTATGTAGCTAAAGACTTGCATGGTAGTTGAAGAGAGAATTTCATATTCTTTAAAAGACGACATACCGTAATACTCCGAAAATAAGCCCCTCCAAATGTAAGCCCCCACGTCGTAACACCAAAAACCCTCTGTTAAATCGCCCCTCCGAATATAAGCCCCTGGAGGCTTGTACTTGGAAATTGCCCTCAAATACAAAATAAAACAAAGCAAAAATGGTACAGTAACATAAATTTTTGTATTTGCCAAAGAACTAATTACTTGTGCCAACTGATTGCAATCAGAAAGTGCCACAGTTTATTGCTGTTTGAGTAGTTCGTCTTCACTCTTGGCTTTGATTTCCTCGGTTCATATAGACAAAGTACTTGCGTGGCTACGTTTTAGAAAGGTCTACATCCTCAAGGCGAATTTCAGTAAAAACTTTCTGCAAATTACTGACACTGAAATTTTCTTCCAACTATAAGCTAGTCCAATTGATTTTGAGATGCAAATTTCCCTCCAAGTATAAGCCTAGCCAATTTTGAAATGCAAACTTCCCTCCGTATATAAGCCCCTCCAAAAATAAGCCCCTCAAAAAGGGCCGTGGCTTATTTTCGGAATTTTACGATAACGTGTGTCCCAACACTTAAATGGTTTGTTCTTCTAAAACAGGCCTGGTTGAACACAATTTTGCCCTTTCTAAAAAAAATACTGGCCTGGGATGGGATAGGGGGCTTTCTGGTTACAACTCTGGGGACAAATTGAACAGATTATACATATAAAGAATGAGACTTGTTCTCCATTATTTTATTACCACAAATAAACCATATGCGCTCATTTTAAATAGTATACTTGGACATAAACTATGCATGTGTACACTCATGGGGAAAAAGCTAAAAACAGTTCCCTAGTCGTAAACACTGGCATTATTATTGCTATTATACTGCCTTTACTGTTTTCTCAATTAAATAGGAAGATAAAGGATAAGGTTTTCGGAGGGGCAGCGGGGGGCAGGATGCTAACTTACTGAATGTTGTTTTTATTTTGTACAAAACAAACCTGCTATATAATTTACAAGTCATCCATGAAATAAGTAGCAAAAGTATCTGATTAAATTTAAATAATACAACAACCAAATTTACATCGCCACAACTTCATATTAAATACTCTTTCACATGACATTATTTACACACAAATATTTGGACGTGCAAATTGCTTACGCTTTGTGCAACTTATAAATTTTATTGACTTCTTTAGCTAGCCTAGACAAAGTATTAGAAGTGAGGCTAATTGAGTTACTGTGAAGAACCTAAAAGGAATTGCCTTGCTTCTTCCCACTTTGATGTCGGGAATCTGTTAACAAGAGCAAACCGCTGGGAGACCTCTCCATCTGAAGCAGAAAACGAACATGTCACTGGAACCTTAGCCTGAGAAAACAGCCGACATTTGGCGACGTTACCACTGGTTTCCCCGCCAAATGACGTCTGCGAAATGAGCGCACAAATTCCATACTGATGACGCGTCACTACACAGATCTGGGTAGTGCTTCTGATTGGTTGAATCAAATTTCCCACGCGGCACGACCAATCAGAAGCACTACCCAAATGTGTGTAGTGACGAGTCATCAGTATGGAATTTCTGCGCTCGTTTCTCAGACGTCATTTGGCGGGGAAACCAGTGGTAGCGTCGCCAAATGTCGGCTGTTTTCCCAGGCTACTGAAAACTTAGTTTTCGCTCCTTTAAACTTTACTACAGTTTTATCTCGTACAGCTTGTCAAATGTTAGAGAGTTTTTCTGGAGTTTAATTCTAAAGGACTGTTTGCAAGAGAAGAAAAAGAAAAAAGAAAATCGTCTTGCGTCCACGTCCCTCCCAAAACGTAAAATTAGGGATTTTCACGTCGTAGACGTGCAACGATGACAGAGAAATGTAAAAAAAGTGTGATGAACGTGCAAAGTTGTTGTTTTGCTTATCTAAACCACTTCCTTTTTTGACGTGATCATTGTCGTCACCGTCGTCGTTGCTTGGTTCCAAATTTAGTATCAAGTGTTACAGGTTTACGTGTCTGTGAGTAGCGACTGACTGAAAGCCTTGAAAGCGTCTTCGAGGAAGAAAATGTTTGATACAAACAACAAAAACATACCTGATCGCCTTCCACTCTGAGAGGGCAACAATTGATCGTGCTGTAAATCCAACATTTGTTCCTAGAAACCAGAAGGCTTTTAGTTACAACCAGCAGTGTTAAGGGGTCCAAGAGTTCTTTGCCACAAGGAGTTCCTCATTGTCCTTACGGACATTAAAGAGCGCGCGCGAAAATCGCCACCGCACGTGCGCTCGGGGAAGGTCGGTCGCCCTTAGCTTTTTCCCCGCGGAAAAAAAGGGACTACCAGTAGTCTAGCCTGTGCAGCTGGCGGTATTGTGCAGTAGTCGAGTGAGATTTGGCGGTTGGTCAAGGCCTAACCCTTTGATCAAGACAGGGTACTATTGACTGCACGAAAGGCATCTTTTAAAAAGGTCACGAGTACAAGTCTCTGTAATAAAATAGTTTGGATAGTGGTTACGGTTAGGTGACACCGGATACATTTTCAACCGGTTAAACATTTTTGCGTTTTAGTTGTTTCGTTCGTACGAAATCTAGACGCCTGGTCGTTCGAAACTCCGTGTGAACAGAACAAAAATATTGAACGTTCCGGTGTGAGCGACATGTCCAGTCAAATTTTTTGGGCGGTCGAAAGTTCGTCCGCTGCCGTATGAATGTAGACTTAAGGTGTGTTTCATGGGGAAAAACCCAAATCCGCATTCCTGAATCCGAAAACGGTTTCCACGATATTCCTTTACGATAAAAAATTACGCTCTGAATCGGTTCATTAGATCAAGTCTGAATCGGATCTCGGGTTTTTACGGATCTGAAAAAAGCCGGCATACTTAACAGTATCAAAACGCCACGTTCTCACTAGTCTGCTACACAGTCGTTTCTAGTGTCGTCACGCAACGCTCCTCCCCACTCACTGGTGGGGAGAAGCGTTGCGTGACGACACTAAAAACGGCTGTGTAGCTGACTACGTTCTCATCGGTTTTCGCCGCCGCCGCCGTCGCCGTCATTGTGGCTCCTAAACAACATACACGAGGCCGGCGAATATAACATACCTCAATATAGTTCTCGAGCAAGGCGCAGCTCACTTCTTGTTCAATTATCTTCTTGTTTTCTTCATTTTGAAAACAAGCGGCGATTAGAGTTGGAAATAAGACGTTTCTGAGTCTGAAAAGAAAAATAACACGGCCAAGAAAATTAAAACGAAACTGAAACTGACTTTACGTTTAGAGAAAATTGAATAAGGGAGTTAAAAATAACAAAACTTGCGATTTTGAGATGATGATTGAAGCATTATCAAAGGCCGGACAAAACCATCAAATACCGGTGTTGATGATTCTAATCGTTTTAGTAATCGTAAGATGTTTAGTGGTTGAGTAAGATTAAACTACGGTCCGAAGGCCAACTTGCCACGGTTTTGGCTCGTTTCTTAGAAATGAGGTTAAACCTACGTACAAACGGACACAACAACTCCCAGCATTGTTGGCCCAACAGTATTGGCAGTTGTTGCGTCCGTTTGCGTGTAGCTGAAAGTTTGACCGGTTTCAAGCTTTGTGCAACAACTCCCAACAACCCACAACAACATGCAACAGGGTGTGCAAACGGACGCAAAAAGTAACATCCAGCAACGTTGCGTCCGTTTACACGGGGCTTAACAGTTTGTTTTACGTCGTTTTTTTTGTGTACAAAGCAATAAACTGTTTTAAAAGCGTTTTGTGTCAATAACCGCGGCCAGTAAAAAGCCTTAAGAAAACCTTACCTCAGGCGTTTGCACTGAAACACCTGAACTGAACCCCGACACGTCGGATCTGCAGCTACTCTTTCAAATCTGACTGCTGTTTTGAATGGTAGCGTTTTTGGTAGAACAAAAACAAGTCCTTCGTGTTTCTTCGGCCTCAAGTTGTAATTGGTGTCCGGTCTTTCAAAGCCAATAAAACTAGAATCTTGAATGTAAACGTTGCGTCCATAAAAGAGCGTCCACACTCACTGAGAATGTGCATTAACTAAACTAAACTAGTTTTAAAAACCACACCATGCGCAAGGAAATCTTACCTTGGATCACTAAAATATTGAAATGGTAAAGAACACAGGTGCTGTAGTAACGTCGGAGGCCTCCCAGTCTGAACGAATACCTAAAATAAAAGCACAGGCAGCTTATTGGAAAGAAGGGAGATATAACGTCTTTCACAAAAGGACAAATGTTGCAGCGTGTAGTTGCGCCTCGGAGTAAATAGAGACCTTAAGGGCCGACGACCGCGACGGCGACGGCAACGAGAACGTCCAAAAAGCAAAACGTTTAACTGGGAAAACAACAACTTTGGACGTGCATCACGCTTATTTTGTACATTATTTCTTTGCCGTCACCGCTCTACTACGGCGTAAAAATGCCTAATTTCACGTTTTGTGGAGAACGCAAACAAGGGACGACAAAATTTTCTTTCTCTTTCTGCCGGAACATGGTTGCGGTTCTTAGAAATTCAACTCCAGGAGAGTTCACCTACATTTGACAAAGTAAGTGATTGGGGAAATCACGATGAAGATTGAAAGAACGCGAATTCTCTTTTTAAGCGACGTTTTTGTCGCCGCCGCCGTCCTCAGATCTTGGCTATCTGCAACGGACACGACAACTTCCAGCATTGTTGGTCTAATGATGTTGGGATGTGTTGCGTGCGCGTTTGCAGTAGTGCGCAAACGGATGCAACAACTCCCAACAACACGGAACAGGGTGTACAAACGGACGCAACATTTAACATCCAACAATGTTGCGTCTGTTTACACGGGCCTTTACCACCCCAATAAATGATACGCCCAATCATTCTGCAAAAAACGCTAGCATGTGTTGCAATTTATTTGGAAAACAATTTAACCGTTGTTCACAAATTCTTAAAAAGAAAATTAAGTACATGAATAATACGGATTAACCAGGCAGCATTAGTTGTTTGGCTTCAGCCACTTAGGCTCTTGGTAGCAATTACCTGGTTGTCGGTGTTCAAAACTGTGAAATAACCACCGATTAAAATCACTTCATGAAGAAGATCTTCATTCTTTCCTTCACTGCAGACACTGCGAGGATAAATGTACCAAAAATTAACAGATACGCAATAATAGACATGGCCGAATAAGGGTTGGAGAAGAGGCCCATGTCAGCCACAGTTTTAGACAACAGTAAAATCCATTTACCGCAGAAAATTTACCGTGACCGATATGTTAAAAAATGAGCTCTTATGAAACGCCTAAGATGCTAATATTTTCGTTTTCAATAAATCTTGGAACATCAATTTGACTTTTTCTTTTCATATCTCATGAACTTGACTGATTTTCGAGAAGTTATAGTTGCAACTTAGTCAATTTTTCCGCGTTGAACACTCACTCATTAGACTAATTATTGGTCTGCCGCAAAAGTCACAAGTTGAGCTTTTTTCATCGATGTAAAGGGCTCTTGATGCAAAATGCCTTAATCGTCGACTTCTATGACTGTCTAAAACTTACACATCAGCACAGTGGCAAATTTTCCGCCCATCAAAACCATCACTGGCTTGGCTAATATACTGCGTGCGCCACTTTACACTTTTAGGCAAGCGGTCGCTTCCCAAATTCTGCGGCCCAAACGATGAAGGTGACCTCACTCTATACTCGCGTAAAACAGCTGGGAAACTCTTCCTACTCTACAGCGTAGCGATCTTTGTTAGCAGACAACTCCTATTTCTTTTGCTGCACGCAAAACGAAGTAAATAGGAGACGCCTACACGCAAGCAAATCTTTGTGCGCAGATTACTGACCACAAAAGATGACTAATTATGTGTCGAAATTCCAAAGAAACACCTTCAGCTCCCAGGGAGGTCTGTAAACAAAAGAAAGCAAACCGGCGTAAGAGGATCACAGCTTTTCCTATACAAGTGCAAATCTGAAAACGGTCCCTCCTACCTGTAAAACGTTTAAATCCACTGTTGCCATAAAGTTTAACATACAGAGTGCATCAGTAACCAAGTTAATGGTGGCATCTGGAAGTGTTGGGTTTGAGGATTGTGCATTCGCCGTACTCATTAGGGTGGCATAGAGAAACGACACGATTTCTACAACAATAAAGAAAGATTTCTCGAGTTTGAAGCAGAGCACAACAAATCAAATCAAGACATAGACTTTACTTTGATACAAATGAACTCCACTGACTTACCTATAAGTTCTGTCTGTTGAAATGTCGCAATAAATTGAGTGAGGTCTTCTTTTCTGTTTTCAAAAATATTGCTCGACCTAGGAAGGAAAAAAGGTAGAAAGATCTTCAGAGAAAGCAGATAGACATGTTAATGAGATAGCGTAGCTATCTGTTACTTGAAGGTTCTTCGGTAAGCGGTATATGCAATCTGTTGATTAAAAACAAACAGAAAAAAAATACTATAATTAACGTGAATAAGTGCGTGAGCTGGAGCGAGGGGATTCAAAATATGTTACTGACTTGCAAAATAAATGTTCGAAAGCATTGAAACAAAGTTCCATGCACGTTTTAACCTGGTTGTTTAAACTGACCAAACTCCGAATGTTAACGAGTTAATTCTCATGATAAGGGCGCTTTTATATTGATACTAGAAACCTTTAGATTCGAGGACGAGATTTTACTTGACGTTTTCTCGCGTATCCTCACAAAATAGACACCCCGGAAAGCTTCATTTTCTTTTTATTCAGCAGTTAAAACGTTATCACGATTAACTGTTATTAAAGGAGGTTATGCCCTCTGCCGATCGCAAAATGGTAAAACTTCTAACATTTGATAACTTGTTTTCGACACTACGACATTCTCGCTAAAATTCGCAATAGAATGAGAATGACGTCACGCTCGGCTATTGCGTTTCGGCGCCAAAATGACGTTGGTTCACACTAAGTATTGAGAAAATCTCTTTCTCGTAGTCGTACTTGTCTTAGAATCTAAAGGTCTCTAATAAATAAAAGACGGCAATTTGCTCACCGTGATCCTAGGTACTGAGCGGTGGCAGATAACAGAGCCAAACAGGCCTGAGCGTAACTAACAGCCGCAAGATCATCGTTAAGTGGTCCGTGAATCGTGCTAAAGAACGTTCCGATGTCATCAACTACGCCGGAGCATACCACATAACTAAAAGACAGATCAAACAACAGTCAAGGCTACGTCGAGGCATCTAACAACTCTAACCTGCCATTTAGTACTCAACCTGCTTGTTGACAAGCTCATCAATGGCAAGTTACACACTGGCACGATAGAAGCGAACCGCATACTGAGAAGTTAACGCGTTCCAGAACAGCCTGGAAATAAAACTATCGCCAGGTGTCCATCTTCCATAGCTTGGTGTAGATGGTCGAAAACGATTCGACAACGCTAGTATGGGTGCGGAACTTTTAATGCGTTTTTGATAACACATCCAAGAAAGGACATTTTCTAAAATGCATTAAGAATGTGGCGTGGTTTTAGCTCCTAGAATTCAAAGTTAGCAGAGAACAGATACGGTGGAGTCGGTTGGTGTCCCAGCCAGAATTATAGCGCGTGCTCGTCACCTATTAGTAGTAAGTTTACGCAACAGGGAGGCAGGAAAAAAAAGGACGGTAAAACGCTTGTGTGCTTCCCCGTCCTGTTGCGTAAGCTCACTACTGACAGAAGTGAGGCCTCAATTTACCTGATCAAATCCACCATTCTTTGAACTAGTGTAGCTACTTCCTTCTCTTCAGGTGATGCTGTGGCAAAGCATTGGAGAACTGTAGCCAACACTTTTAACAGCGCAGTAGCCAGGGGATCTGGAAGCGAATGGTTTGTAGAACTACTTGCGGTTTCTTTTTCCTTTTCCCCTGATTTCTTTGAGGTGCCTTGTGATGATAAGACGCCCTGTGAAATCATATAATTCGAGCAACTAGTAAAATAAACTAAGATGAAACTTAACTCATTTTTATTCCTTCTCTTTTTATATCCGCGAAAAGGTCTGTATCGTGCTAAACACAAGAACGTCAGTTTTCTCAAAAACCAAAACATCATCATCACTTACTACTACTGCTGCTACTACAAATACTACTACTAACTTAATACTGGGCAAATTGACATGTGTGCATGATCGAAAGTGCATCACATGTAAACGTATATAAAGATAAAACACTATCAAAAAGTTATAACACGATGCCTTGACGCGTTTCATATATAGGCGAGAGCCTAGGGCGAGGAAAGAACGATGGCCTTAAAAATAAGCATGTTAGGTCATTCGCCATGGGAAAAATGCACAAAATAAAATTATAACATAGCTAGAAAATTCGCCTAATCAAATTCAATAGCGCGAGCGTGCTTCATATTCCTATTGAGCACGCTGATGACGTCAATAAACTATTCGTAATTCCTCGAGTTGTTGGGAGCTTAGCAATCCTGAGTCTCCCGAGTGCATCCATAACTCAGCAATAGACAATGAAGCGTTTACCATGTGTTTTATAAGGAAATTTAAGAGGAAAGGTTTGAATTTGTTAACCGATAGTAAGGAAAAGAGGTGAGTGTTGTTGTTGTTGTTGTCATCTCGGCGAGCTGTGCGGGCTATGGCGTGAGATCATTCTTTGCAAAGTTGTTTTCTCTCAATAACAATTTTTCGGTAAATTAAAAGTTTTCCGGCACCTAAATATGGATTTTGCAATCATTTTAGAGTACACTTTCTCTCAGTTTCAGGATAAAAACATAAGATTAACTGTGAGGAAAAAAAATATAGTCACGTAATCATTAACGCGTACTGCTTAAAATTTTCAGTTAACTGCTGCATTGATCGCTTTGATAATGTTATAAAACAATTAGTTCATGCTGCAGCTGTGCGTATGTCGAGATATTGAGCACGCGGGAAGTTTGGAGAGCACGAAAGAGGCGTAAGAGTTGCACGAGGCGCAGCCGAGTGCAACTCTAGCCTTTACGCACGCTGCCGCATGAACTAATTGTTAATGAGAGACATCACTCAAGGGAAATGAGACTGATGTGTATTATCTGCAGTGATTCACAATAAAACGTTGTTCAAAATACGGTCATTTATAAAGTAAAGAAAGGAATATATTTATTACAATTTAATGGCAAGGGTTTCAGGTAAGTGTTAAAAAGAAAGGCATTGCCATAAGGACAGTCTGTGAAAAGGTCAAAGAACCCATACAAGACAGACCACCTTCTAAAAATATTCATATCATAAACACTAACATTATATATAAAGACAAACAATTTAAAGTGTAAAA